>CAUYQU010000762.1:0-76295 GCA_963574635.1 Cheracebus regulus
TTTCAAAAGATGACATTTATGCGGCCAACAAATATATGAATACATGCTCATCATCACTGGTCATTAGAGAAATGCAAATTAAAACCACAGTGAGATACCATCTCATGCCAATTAGAATGGGAATCATTAAAAAATCTGGAGACAACAGATGCTGGAGAGGATGTGGAAAAAAGGAACACTTTTACACTGTTGGTAGGAGTGTAAATTAGTTCAGCCATTGTGGAAGACAGCATGGAGATTCCCCAAGGACCTAGAAATAGAAATTCCATTTGACCCAGCAATCCCATTACTGGATATATATCCAAAGGATTATAAATTGTTGTGTTATAAAGACACATGCACACGTATGTTCATTGTGGCACTGTTTACAATAGCAAAGACCTGGAACCAACCCAAATGCCCATCGATGATAGACTGGACAGGGAAAATGTGGCACATATACACCATGGAATACTCTGCAGCCATAAAAAACAATGAGTTTGTATCCTTTGTAGGGACATGGATGAATCTAGAAACCATTATTCTCAGCAGACCTACACAAGAACAGAAAATCAAACACCACATGTTCTCACTCATAGGCAAGTGTTGAACAATGAGAACATGTGGACACAGGGAGGGGAGCATCACACACTGGGGTCTGTGGGGGGGGAACTAGGGGAGGGACAGCAGGGGTAGGGAGGTCGGGGAGGGATAACATGGGGAGAAATGCCAGATACAGGTGACGGGGCAGGGAGTGGAGGCAGTAAACCACATTGCCATGTATGTGCCTATGCAACAGTCCTGCATCATCTGCACATGTACCCCAGAACCTAAAGTAAAATAAAAAAAATATTAAGGAAAAAAAAGATGATAGAATTAACCAGTAAAGTCATAAATTACTTGCTTTTCATACACTTTGTAATTTGAATTGTATATGTTTTAGAATTAATTCTTCAATTTCGTCAAAATTCCGAAAATTTTGATTGACGTTACATGAATTAGGAGATTTTAGCATTATTAAGCTACTGAGTTTTACAATCCATTGACATCGTTTATTATACATTGTTTAGATTTCTGTAATTTCTTTAATTCATGTTTCACTTAATTTTTTGTTTGTTTCTTTGTTCAGAGTCATTGAACATAATCTTTGGGTATTTACCGGGTATTTGGTGTTTCTTGATGCTATTATGAATAAGTATCAGTTTTAACATTTCATTTTTTCTCTTTACTTTTAGAATAAGGAGTTCTTTCTAATGAGGTTACCTCTACATATATTTATACTTTTGCAATTACAGTTAAAATATTGAAAATGTACTTAACCTAAAATGTCATTTTTTTTCTGAATCTTCAGTGACACCCTAACTTTGCTTATTCTAAATCTCTCACTTTTTTTCCAAAAGTCACACACAGGTTTTCTGTGTACGTGACGTTGAAGTTATCATTATTCCTTAATGCTATGACAGTAACAAAGGAAAGCCTTTACAGGAAGTGACCATCTATAGCTAAAGTTGTTTTTAGACAAAGCCGGTTTTTAGCACAGTGTAGACATGAAAGGAATCAATAAAAGCCAGGCACTATCTCTGAAAAGCAAGGCTTTCAAATATTTTCTTTCTGTTTTTCACAAATGTTACTAAAATCATTTTAATTTCTTAATTACAAATTGTTTCAAAAATACTTGTCCTGCATTTAAAGTTACTGAATACGTTTAAGCTCCAAATTCTCATTAATAACAGTTCCCTGTCTATAGCCATGTTCCCTTTACTGTAAACTGGTTGACCAACACACAATCTCCATAAAAGTCAAAGAAGGAATTCAGTGTACTGTTATTTATGTAAAATATTTTCATTCTCATTTTCTTTCTCTCTCTCTCCTCTTTTTCTCACCTTTTCCTCTCTTCCTCTTTCATTGTTTAATTTTTGGTGATATTTTGCTGGTAGATACCTGAAAGAAATCTGGACACAGTCTGTGTGTTTTCCTCTAGTCTTTGTTATGGAAATTATACTTTGATAATGAATTAATGATTTTGATTAACTGTCACTGTGCAAGAATAACAAATTGGACCAGGCTCCTATTGTCTTTTTGATGTACTGGAAGAGTACATATTATTCAGAATATTAATTTATTATGCATATTCATAGCCCAATACAACAAAATATTGATGGAAAATTTAACAATGAAAGATGACTTTTGTGACCATCTTTAAAATATATATGACATAGTCTCATGATGGAAACATATGCATTTTACAACTATAAATTGCTAGTAAGTTAGTAATGAAATAATAAGGGCTATTACAGTTAACAAAATAAAGATAGTAGAATGGGCTTTATCTGTTTATTTTTTTGTAAAGCAGGAATATTTCATCTGCCTTTATGATTTTGATTTTAAGCTACTTTTTGAAAAAGCCCCACGTTTCTTATCAAATTAGTCCATTTTATGTTAGATTGGAGAATCTGGCTTTTATTGGGCATTACACATATCCTTTTTCTAGGTATTTTTGCTAATGCACTAATCCAACAAATAGTTTTATCTCCTACTCTGAAATACATTAAACACAGAGGACTTGTCATTTTTCCTGACTGTGGTATTCTGGGCACTGACAACCTTTCCCTCTCTCTGCCTTATTCTTCTCTGTTTCCTCAACTTACTAAATACTGTTTTTCATCTCCTCCAAGTTTGACCTTGAAAAAAGCAGTAGAGGTAAAGAGAAAAGAAAGGGTCCATTGTTGTACTCACTAGGTCTGATTTTGGCAACTCCTGAGATTGTCAACCATAAAGACAGATTCTTTGGAGACCTCCAAATTTGTATAGCTCTTTCCTGCTATTCCTGGGATTGCTGGAGCACTTGTCATCTGGTCACTTATTTTTGCTATTGCTGTGGCTGTGGCTGCACAGCCCAGAGTCTTACTGCTCAGGTCTCCTCATTCTTCATGGTGATTCTCTTGGGCTGGGCTTGAGATGATCTCCTTTTTGTCTACTCTATTGCATGACCCACATTTGCTAGCAGTAAATATCTGAGACTCATCCCTAGTTGGAATGCAGTTACTTCCTAACTGCAGACTTTTAATCTCCTGCAAAAGTTATTCAGATTTTCACCCTTGAAAACTGTCAAGCAAAAGTCAGACACCCATCAACTAATTTCTCTAAACTTGCATACATTTAGTTCTTTTCAGAGAGACTCCCGTGATGTTCTTGTCATCAAGCTTATGGAGAAATGCAAGAAGTTTGATGCCTCTTTATCGATAACTTGGAATCATCACACTGCAATATTGCTTTCCTCTCAAATCCTCAGTTTCCAAGCTACCCAAGCCTCCCAACTTTAAACGTTATATTCTTTTGTGTAGGTGAGGGGATAAATGTTACACACTGAACTTCAGTCACTTCTTTTCCATGTCCTACAAAAGTTGTCTGGAACTCTATTCACTGAGAATAGATTGCATAGTTTTGGCTGAAGCCGTTTCTTTTTAAATGTTCTGTTACATATACGTGATTACGTATTCAAAATGATTTCTAAAAGGAAAATGCTTTCTTTCTAAGAGAGTTGTTGAGAAAATCAGGAAGGAACACATATATGCCAAATGGACGTGACAAAATAATTTGCAGTATACAATAAATTACCTTTTAGAAAGCCAGAGACAGTTTACTGTGGCAGAACACACCGTTTAGTATAAGATTCTTTAGTTTAGAAAATGTATTTGAAGTAGGCCATTTAAATTATTTGAATTTTAGGCTTTGTATACATAACACTAAAAACTGTCCATTCATTTTAGCAGTATCTATTTTTAATTCTATCAGACACTTAGTTCATAATGCAACTCGGATACTTGATTGTCTACAAGACTATCATTTCTAGGCTATCAGAGGATTTTTTTTTAAATTTAAAACAACAAATAAGCAAATAAACCAGCAGCAAATTAAATAACCTAGGTTCTAATATCAGTTCTTTGTGTTTTCAGGTTGCACAATAATAAGTTACTATGGGGGGTGCATATTTGAAGGGTTAAATTTCAAATTTTAGGCTCCGATTATCCACACAAACTGGGAGACCAGGAAAATATCTTTCTGGACAACATTTCAAAGGGATGTCTCCAAAGTTTCTGAGACATTCTGGATTATGAAACTAACAAGTGGCTGGGATAATATTTATATTATATCTCAAAGAGTCAGAGGAAGAATTCACAATGGAAAATTTTCAAAAGTAAACACTAAGAAAACAAAAGTCAGGACATATAGTCTGGAAGAAAACTGTGTAAAGTTTCATCAAGATGAGGGAAATAATAAGGCTTTTGCTCAGTTAGACTTCACTGCAATTCAGAAACAATGGTTGGGAAATTCATAGACACATTATAATAGAATAAAATTATATAAGAAAAATAATGAGAGAAAATAAGATAGTACATAGTCCTCCTCCTTTAAATTTTGTTTGGACATTTTCCACTATGACAATACTTAAAAAAATTAGAATAGAGGCTTATCATATCCATACTTGAACTGTCAGATTTTCTGTTTTGAAATCATAGTTTGAACCCTGTACAGTATTATTATGCCTAAGTATTTCTTGATGCTGCATTTTAGTATCATATGTCGGTTTGACTTGAAATATATTTCAAGATGTGCCATTTTTCTACTTTATATTATTGCATAAACTTTTAGAATTAAAAAATGGCTCTTTTCCTCCATATATCATGTCAACTTCTAACACAGAAACTGATTTTAAGAATTAAAATTAAAGTGTATCAAAAGAGGACTATTGAAAAGAGAATGAAATGTGAGTTCTGTGTCAATACAGTTGCTCTGTCCGCCAGAAAATATTAAATAGTTATTTAAAAGGAGAAAAATATTTTTTCCTCATTTCTTATAAAATATTAGTTGTAATGGACCCCTGGACCAAAAGAGATTAACAAGAGAAAAGCAACATAAGTTTATTGACGTGTGTATTTCATATATGCATGGAAGACAGCAAGAGGATGAGCAGTTGTCAAGGAGGTGAGTGCAGACCCTTAACAGTCTAAAATTCTCTTCAGTGGTTTACATTTATTCTCCCTTGTTTAGAGGGAAGGTGGGATATTTTTTGCCTTTTAAATGTATATCCTGCCTTTAGGTAAATAGAGGTAGAGAGCTTTTCTTCATCTGGTTCTTTTTCATTGCCTTCAACTCAACAATCCTTATGTTAAACAGTTTGATTTTGGGGTGACATATTCTGGTCTCCCATAGATAAATTGGTCCAGCAAGAGTCTTTTCTTAAATTACTTCTTCAGTCAACTCCCACAGACACAGTTTTATATTATCTGCCTACAATCATATGTTGACTATATAGTCTAAAATGTATTAAATATATTTATGGGACTTAAGTCACATTCTCAGATACAGCATGATTAAATGCATTGAAAAATGTGGTACTCAGATATTATTACAAGATAGAAAAAAATTTATAAGACAGGCAGTATATTATGTATAACTATACATTTGTGTATGTATGGGTGTGTGTGTGTAGTTGTGTGTGCACGTTTGTGTGTGTATAAACTCAATGTCATCAATAGGTTCTTGGAAACTGACTTTAAACAAAATGATATATAACAAAACCAACTTTTTTCTCATTTTTACTATAACTAAATGATTATTCAAGGACCCACTGTATGTCATTTCAGTTAAGGTCATATTTTCCAAGAACTTAACAATGTTAAGTGGGTTCTTACTGTGGGTGTTCTTGTGTGTGCATAATACATGCACAGAGACATAGGAATGATAGTCACTAAGTTGAAAGCAGTTTTTATTTTTTCCTTTTATGTGCAACTTCTAAGAAGTCTACATATAACATATTCTAATGCTACATAGTAATGTAAAAATGAATGTAATTTATGTAATTTATGGCAAGAATACTCTATCTCATCTTCCACCTTAAAAGTTTCTATACAGGCTGACCATGCGCAGTTGCTCAGGCCTGTAATCCCAGTACTTTGGGTGGCCGAGGCCAGTAGATCACGGGGTCAACAGATTGAGACCATCCTGGCCAACATGGTGAAACCCCATCTCTACTAAAAATACAAAAATTAGCAGGATGTGGTGGTGTGTGCCTGTAGTCCCTGCTACTTAGAAGGCTGAGACAGGAGAACATGGGAGGCGGAGGTTGCAGTGAGCTGAGATTGTGCCACTACACTCCAACCTGATGACAGAGAGAGACTCCATCTTAAAATAAGTTTCGACACAGGCAAAAATTAAGAAAAATATTTGAATTTCTTTATAATATGGTCATATTTTCATTTTCTTTCTTCCTTTCTCTTTCTCTCCTTCACATATCTTTTTCTTTTTTCCTTCCTTCTCCTTTTCTTTTTCCATTTTCTCCTTCCCTCACCCATCCTAAAATATGCATTAAGCCATGTTTCAATAATGCAGTCCTGTGTGATAAGAAGTTTACAAAAGCATACATTAAAACATTTCTGCCCATCAAAATTAGTCAACCTAGAAATGGAAATAACATGTGCATTATTAGCTATAGGGTTGTATATAATGAGAAACTTAAGAATTGTGCTGATGTGCTATGTGTCTTTTTCTCTAAAAAGTGAATGGGCTGTTTATACCGAAAATACCGAGGAAGGATAGATGAAGATGGGGCACTTGTTTGGATTAGGAATGATGGATAGAATATTGTTCTAAGTTCTTATGAAAATAAAATACAGTACAGTGGCAAAATCTCTGTTCACTGCAACCTCTGCCTCTGGGGTTCAAGGGATTCTTCTGTGTCAGCCTCCTGAGTAACTGGGACTACAGGCCCATGCCACCACACCCAGCTAAGTTTTATATTTTTAGTAGACACAGGGTTTCATTATGTTGGCCAGGCTGGTCTCAAACTCCTGACCTTAAGTGATCCTGTCACCTGGACCTCTCAAACTGCTGGGTTTACAGGAATGAGCTGCCACGCTAGGCCACAATTTTTTTTTGATTGACATTTTATTATTTTGCATAAGGATACATGAACAAGAGAAATGTCTTAGTATCCTGTGTGTCATCTTTTTTGTGTGTGTTAAAAAATGTCAATTTAGGGAAAGCATGAGATTACAGACAAGAAAGAGTACAATTTTTATAAAGTTCATGCAGATCAAAAGATATTTTCATTCTGCGGACATTTCCCTGTTGCATACTAAGGTAACAATTCTACCTTAAAAAAGCATTTGAGATAATAATAAGACTGGCAACGCATTCATGAATATTGACTATTATGTTGAGAAAGTGGGAACTCCATTTGCATCTTTTTTTGACATTTAAATTCTGTTTTTTAATCATACTTTAAGTTCTGGGGTACAATGTGCAGATCTTGCAGGATTGTTGCATAGGTACACACATGCCATGGTGGTTTCCTGTCTCCATACCTCCTGTCACCTACATCAAGCATTTCTACCAGTGTTATCCCTCCCCAACCTCCCTGCCCCTTGCTGTCCCTCCCCAGACCCCTGCTCCCCAACATACCCCTGTGTGTGATGTTCCCCTCCCTGTGTCCATGTGATCTCATTGTTCAACACCCATCTATGAGTGAAAACATATGGAGTTTGATTTTTTGTTCTTGTTTCAGTTTACTGAAGATGATGGTTTCCAGATTCATTCATGCCCCTGCAAAGGACACAAACTCATCATTGTTTATAGATGCATAGTATTCCATGGTCTATATGTGCCACATTTTCATTGTCCAGTCTATCACTGATGGGTATTTGGGTTGGTTCCAAGTCTTTGTTATTGTAAATAGTGCCGTAATAAACATATGTGTGCATGTGTCTTTATAGTAGAAGGATTTATAGTCCTTTGGGTATATACCCAGTAATGGGATTGCTGGATCAAATGGAATCTCTATTTCTAGGTACTTGAGGAAGTGCCACATTGTCTTCCACAATGGTTGAATTAATTTACACTCCCACCAACAGTATAGAGGTGTTCCTATTTTTCCACATCCTTTCTAGCATCTGTTGTCTCCAGATTTTTTAAATGATTGCCATTCTAAATGGCATGAGATGGTATCTCAATGTGGTTTTGATTTACATTTCTCTAATGACCAGTGATTATGAACATTTTTTCATATGTTTGTTGACCTCATAAATGTCCTCTTTTGAAAAGTTTTTATTCATACCCTTTGCCCACTTTTGAATGAGTTTGCTTGTTTTTATTTATTTTCTGGTGAATCTGCTTTAGTTCTTTGTAGATTCTGAATATTAGTCCTTTGTCTGATGGGTAGATTTCAAAATTTGTTCCCAGTCTATTGGTTGCTGGTTTACTCTAATGATTGTTTCTTTTGCTGTGCAGAAGCTCTTAAGTTTAATTAGGTCCCATTTGTCTCTTTTGGCTTTTGTTGTCATTGCTTTTTGTGTTTTAGTCATGAAGTCCTTGCTTATGCCTATGTCCTGAATGGTTTTGCCTAGGTTTTCTTCTAGGGTTTTTATGTTGTTAGGTTTTATGTTTAAATTTTTAATCCATTTGGAGTTAATTTTAGTGTAAGGTGTCAGGAAGAGGTCCAGTTTCTGTTTTCTGCACATGGCTAGCCAGCTTTCCCAACACCATTTATTGAACAGAGAATCCTTTCCCCATTGCCTGTTTTTGTCAAGTTTGTCAAAGATCAGATGATTGTAGATGTGTGGCATTGCTTTCAAGGCCTTTGTTCTGTTTCATTGGTCTATATCTCTGTTTTGGTACCAGTAGCATGTTGTCTTGATTACTGTAGCTTTGTAGTATAGTTTGAAGTTAGGTAGCATAATGCCTCTGGCTTTGTTCTTTTTGCTTAAGATTGTCTTGGCTATGGAGGCTCTTTTTTGGTTCCATATGAAGTTTAAAGTGTTTTTTTTTTTTCCAGTTCTGTGAAGAAGGTCAATGGTAGCTCAATGGGAATAGTGTTGAATGTCCTCAGTCACATTGTCATCTGTGCTGATTTTCTCATTTCATAATATTTCTTCTTAAAAAAACAAATTTAGGGTTCTTCATCTGTCAGCATTGTTTATCTCACTTTCAATAT
This sequence comes from Cheracebus regulus, assembly GCA_963574635.1. Classification (NCBI taxonomy): domain Eukaryota; kingdom Metazoa; phylum Chordata; class Mammalia; order Primates; family Pitheciidae; genus Cheracebus; species Cheracebus regulus. The sequence goes on from CAUYQU010000762.1 coordinate 8,972, forward strand.
GTGTACATGTGTGTGTTACTGTGTATGTGTACCTGTCAGCTGTGGCACATGTATTATGTTAATATGATATACTTAAAACTTTGATGTTCAGGTATGTGAACATCACACACCTTACAACTTGGGTACAAGGAACTTAGTATTGTTGGTGTTACAGTTTTACATTATTGGATGAGTTTCCAAGCTTGAAGGTAAAGGAGAAGAGGTGTAAGAATGAAATCAGGTGTGTGAAAAGCCACAGGGTCCAGAGTTCTAGTGATAAACTCTGAGATAGCAATGGTAGTGATGTATTCATCCACGTATCAAATGTAAAGACAAGAGATAAGGAAAATATGTAGAATTCAAGAGTAATATGGAAGTGATTATCATTAAAGAGCCCCCAAAACAATGAAACAAAAGACTTAATATGTATAAGTAATTCCCCAAACCTGTTATGTGCTCTACTAATTTGCTATACTCAAATCATTATTCGAGTGAGATACCCAGCCTGAGGGGGAAAAAAATAAATTATGTACTTAGTCCTGGGTAGCATCTTTTACTCCTATTTTCTGAATCCTTTGTACTATTCCTGTAAATAAAGCTAATTTAAAAATGAAAATATTGTTTACTTGTCTCATCCTGTTGATTTTCTTCTCATCAAATACTCAGTGGACATATAGTAGTGTATACATAGATTTGACTAAGCATACTTAGAAATAGGCAAACCCTAGCTTAATGTATGTTCTGATAAAAAGTAATGCTTTTGTAATTATTTCATAAATACTAAAATATTTCCCTGGGAGCATATAAACACAAATATGCCTAAGTTAAGATGAGCCCCTGGTGGAAGAATACAGAAGTATCACACAGAACAACCCAGCCCAAGAATAAACTATAGGGACTATAGACTCAAACACTGTTAGGACTCCTCTCTCCAAATCTAATCACCATTGCTTAATACTATTACATCCCTCCTATTACATAGTGCTGTGCACATCTGCTTTTGTTTCCTTTCCTTGAGGATAAGTTTCTGAAAAGGAGGAAACCCAAGCTTTATAATTCTATGAGTACTGGATCATGCTGTATACAATAGATGCTGCTGGATAAGCTGTAAAGACATGAGACAGAAGCATTGCTCATTGTTAAATTTATCCCATCAATTTTACATTCTAACAGTAAAAACTGTTTTTTCATGTAAATATGTTTCTAATAAGACATGTAAGTGCATATGTGCACATTTTCATTCTCAAAACTCATACATAATGATTTTTTTTCTTATATTTAAAAGCACACACACCTAAATGTACTTCCTGATATACATGTACAAGATTTTTTAAAAACACTGAACACAGGAGTAAAATTATTGGGTTACAGAGAGAGTTGATGTGTTTTAATACCTTAATGTTTCTCTGTGCAAATGGAGCTCATAATGGGAGAACGTTTCTAACCATAACCACTGGACTGATACAAGATACATTTTGTTATACTAATTCTTACAGCAAGTGGAATAATAAGATGACTTTGACACATAATGGCATTTGAACATTTTTTATTGCTTTTTACTTATTGTAATTTTTCCTTTTTGAAAAGGACAATTAGATATTTGGGTGTGATGGTCATGAGAACAACCACAAAAGCAGTGCATATGCTTAATCATATATATGTATTTATATCACAGTTTTTCTTCCGGTTAATTGTATGTGTAAGATACTATATAATAGCACAAATAAAACTGAAGTAAAGAAAAAATAAAGATGGGGATCAGATATTAATAATATCTTAGCTAAAATTTATGTTATGATTCACCAATTAGCATTGAGATATGCTTCAAAATCAGTGTTTTCAGAAAGCCCATGAAAAAGATGTATATTTCCAGCTACAGTTTTCAAAATGTCTGTAACTTTAAAATAAATCCATTACTTAAGAAAACTACAATTCTTAATGGATTATATAGGAATTAATCCAAGGGATTCACTTGGGAAGTTGTATATCATATGTTAGGTAATTTAATAGAGTGGTTAGAGATGGCTTCACTGAGAAAGAGATATTGGAGTACAAGTCAGAAGGTGGTGTGAGAAAAGTCCTTTTGCCTCTCTGGGGAAGGAGATCTGGGTACAGGACACAAGGCAAAGGGGTTAAGTTGGGAGAGCACCTGTTGTGTGGGAGAAATAGCTGTTGTTTAGTGGCTAGAAGGACTAAATCATGACAGGCATTTTAGAACAACCTACATATTCGACTTTTATTTTCAGGGAGATTGGGAGCCATTAGAGAGTTTTTAACTGACTTATGCTTTAGAATGATAATTCTGGCTGTTATGTTGAAAATGGACTAAGGGTAAGGCTAAAACGTGAAAATCACTTAGGAATGTATTGCAGTAATCCAGGCAAAAGATAGTGTTGGCATAGACCATGTTGGCAGCAATAAAGGTAGTTTGAAAAATTATACAATCCTGGATTTATTCTATCTATAATGGGATTTTCTTGCACACTAGCTATAAGGCTTGAGAGAAACGGAGTCAGTGAAGACAAATACAATTTCTGTCTGGAAATACTGGAAAAATGTAGGTTCCTTTGGCTTTCATGATAAAAAAAAATAGCATGAGGAAGAGACACAGAACATAGACAGATCCAGAGCTCATTTTTATCAGATCTCGACTGATTAGATGTATGAGTGAAGATGTGGAGAGGACAGTAGGGATGTGCGTTTTCAGTTCAGGAAAGAGGTCTGGACTGGAGATTTAAGAGTCGTAAGTCAAGAGTACAGATGAAACTGAATAAGACAATAAAAAAGAAAAAAAAGAGCTTATAAAAACCAAGTCATAGAGATGAGGATAAATGAGCAGGGGAGACGAGGAGGGAGTAAACAATGAAGCAGGAATAATACAGAAGATTATTTTGTTCTAAAAGGTAAGTGAATAGCGGTATATGGAGGAGAGAATGATTAGCTGTGAGAAATGTTGCTGATGGGGAAGGAAGCTATAATCAAACTGTCTATGGAATTTAACAACCTGGAGCTCGTTTGTCAAAAAGTTCTTTCTCAACTAGTCAGGAGCTTTTTTTGTTAGGACTTAAGAGGGAAGTTCGACTGGGATATTTTAAAAAAATATGTAAGGTAAGAAAATGGGGAAGGTATATGACCAGTTCTTTTGATGAGTTTTTCTATGAAGGAAAATTTTTCAATGATAATCACAGTCATGACATAAAGGAGACATTCTGTTTTGAATGTGTTTTCATTAGAGACATGTAATTTTTCATAACCTTTATAGAGCATTATTGGGCTACACAGTGAAGTTGTTTCAGAAATTGTTTACAGCTGAGAGAATTTTCTGAAGTGGGGAGCATCCCACTTGTGACCAACTAAACCACATTGATCCAAAGTAGATTATGCTTAACTTATTCCTCAGAAATATCAGCCTACAGACTTCTGAGTCCATTGCCCTGTTCTGCGGTAGGTCTAACAGCCAGTCAATTAAAGACCCTCAATTACGTTCACAGGGGAATGAAGAGACTGTTTCAGCAATAGCATATGAAGTTTTCCTAATTAAAAAAAATTGAATAGCAGCACTGCTAGATGGAGGAATATTGTATATTTTTACTAAATCCCTAATGAGCTATTTAATGTTTATGGCACATTGGAGCAAAATATAGAATTATGTACTGTTACAAATGCTGTCAATATGATTTAAGTATAGAAGTATAATATTTTGTTACTCATAATAGAAGGTAATACTTTAGTGAATTTCTATTTATTTATTTATTGAGGGGGTCTCGCTCTGTCCCCCAGGCTGGAGTGCTGTGGCACAGTCTTGGCTCACTGCAGCAAAGTTCTCCCAGGTTCAAGTGATTTTCCTGCCTCAGCCTCCAGAGTAGCTGGGATTACAGGCACCAACCACCACCACACACACCTAATTTTTCTATTTCTAGTAGAGACAGGGTTTTACCATGTTGACCAGGCTGGTCTTGAACTCCTGGCCTCAAGTGATCCGCCCACCTCAGCCTTCCAAAGTGGTGTGCTTACACAGGTGTAAGCCGCCACTCCTGGCCAAATTAATACTGTTTTTGTTGTTAAACTATGCTTTAAAATGTGTATGCAATTCTTATAGTGGGAAGAGAGAGAGAGAAACGAAGTACCTACACTATAGAGCAAATTATATAACTAAAAGTTGATTTTATACAGACACATAAAGGAAACCACAACTAAATAATGTCCAATACCACAATGCTATTATACCTAACCCTATATGGCACTTGATTTCCTAAGCCAATCACTCAAGCGTTAACTCATAAATGTCCTCTCAGTTTCTCCTGAATCTATGTCCCATTGTTAATGGACTGAGATTCTTTTGACAAGACCTATTCAGAAGATACTGCCTTGAGGAGATAATGTGCAGATATGTCTGTTTGCCCTTTACATCCACTCTTCACCTGCTCAGTCTGCATGGATTACATCAGAAGGCTCCTGAGCCATCTAACATTCAATTGGTTTCCACAAATGGGTAAAGAAAGGAAGATGAAGGGAAAGAGGCCAGTAACAGCCAGGTATGTGTCGCATAGGTTCTCTCCCAGCTGGCTGCCTTCTTTTCTAAATACAGCTCTTGTTATATGACGTTTGCTCATTAGATTAATATTTTTTTTGACCAAATTTTTCTTTTGTATTCCTTGTTTTGTCAGTGTATGACATACCTCTTACAGTTCCCCTATTCTCCTACTCAAACCTCTCTTAAGCTTTCCTTTACTAAACACACATTGGTTTATCCTAATTTGAGGATGACATTTTCTTGCTGGTACACCAGCTAATACAGAAATTGGTGCTTGAGTGGTCTCCAAGAAAAAAAAAAAAAACCTTAAAATAAGCTTCTTGAATTGGACTGCGCAAAGTGGTAGGATACAAAACCAACACACAAAGATCAGTGGCGCTTGTATACCTAGCAGTTGATAAGCTAAAAAAGAAATTAAGAGAATAGTTGAGTTTATAATAGCATTGAAAAGAATAAAACATGTAGGAATTAATTTAACCAAGGAGTTGAAACATTTATACAATGATGATTAGAAAATACATTTGAAAGTAAAGTACTGTGTCAGGCTATAAAATCGCTTCTTCAATGTGTAAAATGATTTCCATCATCTTACAGAACAAAGTAATAAAATGACCCTTAGAAAATATCTGAAAGAATCTTATTTTCATTTAGTTTAGTTGATTTTTTAAAAAAGGGCAAGTACCTGTGTTATGGGAAAGGAATATGACTTGGAAAGTTTCCTTCATTTGCAGTTAGTACATGAAATTAAATTTGTTTGGCTGGATTAACATCTCAAACGATGAGCCTATCAGAAAACTTTGAACATTTGAGTACTCTTTAGTTAATTATTTTTGTGGTGTTTTAATTATCAAACTTAAGCTTATTTATTTTTCTACGACAGACACTGTCATAGAAATATGACAGAATTTAGTCTGAATACTTGCCCATTTTTACATGAAAAAAGCAAACTGTGCTTGAGTACATATAGTTATTAAATATGTCCTTCAATTAATTGATTCCAGAAACAAATTACCTATAGAAACAAAACATTTATCTGTAACAGAGTTTTGATTTACATTTAATATAGTCACAACATCCCCATTTTATTATATTTCAATAACTTATTAAAGAATATTGCCTTGCTTATGGAATTGTTAATCTGAATTATTTTATAGGTGAGAAAACAGATTTAACTGTAGGGTTATGACAACTCAGAATTCTCCTAGAGATACGAAAAAAACTGCATCTGCTATTGTACAAATTTACCTATGGAGTAAAATGTTTTAAATATTTTACCTTGCAAATTAAATCTAAAATCAGAGGAGAAATAGGATAGATTATGGTATGACCTTTCTGTCTGCCTAGAATATACACTTGGATTTGGATCAGCTGTAAACTCAAAAAAAATAAAATAAATGGAATTGTTGAAATATGTTTGTTGGTTTATTACTCCCAGTTAATTCCACACCCATTTCTTAAACGTCATCTTTGTGTTATATACTTCTTTTTATTAGCCTATAATCAATGAGATGCTTTTATTTTTGAATATGTGATGTATCTTTGCATGAAATATTGCTTGGATTTTAACTAATATTAAATATGTATAAGTGACACATTTTAAATCAAACATATTTATCCATAAATATAACATAAATATTTTCATTCCTGTCATAAACATAGGAAGACTAAAACACTAAGAGAAAACACCTTTTGTTCTGTGATTAAAGTTCTGTTAACTCATAAGGTTAACAAACTTACTACACCTATCCAAAGTACTATATGTGCAATCTTTAATAATTAAACTACTGTGATGTTGATAAATTTAATACAAACTCTTCAAACATCTGAAAGGGTAGGCAAGTGTGCCCAACAGGATTTTTTTCTTAAGGAACTTAATCGACTCTTTCAATCTAATCAATCATACTTACAACTTACTGAATTGAAAATGCTTTAAAATTTTGAAATATTCTTTAAAAGCTTAGTCAGAATTTTTATATTTTAAATCACATATCTAACAACAACAGTTACAGTCGCATTTTCACTGAAAAAAAGGTATTTCACAAGTTCCAATGAAGTTTTGGTTAAAAAAAAAATGGGATCTTTAGCTTGGTAGAGATTTAATTTCTTGCTTAGGGAATTGAAGACGAGACCAAGATTTGAGGTTTATAATTGATTCTAGTGGAGCCACAGGATAAGAGGTTGAGCTTTTTCATCTAGTAGGGACTTTTTTGGCTTTTATCTATTCAAATAATTCTTTCACATATATTTTAATACCATATTTTTGGCTGGGTTTAGTGGCTCATACCTGTTATCCCAGCACTTTAGGAGGCTGAGGCACGTAGATCACTTGAAGTCAGGAGTTCAAGGCCAGCCCGGCCAACATGGCGAAACCCCATCTACACACACACACACACACACACACACAATTAACTGGTTGTGGTGGTGGGTGCCTGTAATCCCAGTTCCTAGGGAGGCTGAGACACAAGAATCACTTGAACCTAGGAAGGAGAGATGGCAGGGAGCCAAGATTACACCACGGCACTCCAGCCTGGGTGATGGAACAAGACTCTGTCTGTCTCTCTGTCTCTGTCTCTCTGTCTCTGTCTGTCTCTCTATATACATATTTTTTAAACAATATTTGTTATGTTGATTTCAACCCCTGAGATACATTTTTCTAATAAACAGAACTGGCTTATTAGATTCTATAATCTTTTTTATTGTGGAGGAGAGTAGGGTATGAAGATTGTTTTTAAACCACCTTAATCATTATGTTGAAACACACACATACACATATACACATGGCATGGTCTGCTTGTACTTTTAACTGCAGCAATTTGATAGTCTGAAAATAATAAAATCTTGTAATATGCTGAGGGTATGAACCTTTCCCATTTACACAAGTCTGAGAATTAGATATTGTAATTTCCTTAAAATCTTTATATTTCATCTTTTAGTCCAGTTAATACAGTCAGCAAATGCTAATAAGCACTAATAAGCATTTTTGATCTTAGTAATATGAACTTTATTGCTTTTTACCTTGTTAATTTTTGCTTTTGCCTGCAAAAAAAAATGGCCTTTTACTTCATGAAAAATTATCAGTGATAACTGAATATAATGTTGACCTCTTTTTATGTTTTACATATGCATTCATAGCCTTTTTTTAAATACTGGTTTTTATGTATGTTCTGTGCTGCTTTTATTTCAATTGTAAAGAAAGTACATTTTACATTTTAAAACATTTTGTTGATAAGGTTCCCAATTTAATGAATAAGAATATATGACTCATTTATATGCATAAATCTATGTAAATTTCCTATAGCTGTGGGATGAAATATGTTATTTGTTGAGTAATTGTGTGCCTCCGCTTAAATTTCTCTATTTTTCGTCATAGAAACCCATATTGCTGATTGTAAAAATCTTGGGAACTTGCTTAAGCTCACAGTATGAAGTGTGGGGCCAAGATTCTGAACATAGATCTTTTGACATTAAACCCTGTATCAGTTACCTGTTGTATAACATTATCATTAAAATGAGGTAATTTAAAATAACATACATTTATTATTTCATAGTTTGAGTGAGGGGTCCAGACGTGACATAGCCAAGTATTCTGCTTAAGTTTTCACCAGAGTTTAACCAAGAGGTTGTCAGGGCTACAGTTTGATCTGAAACTTGATTAGGGGAGCATTTGCTTCCAAGCTCACTCAGATTTTTAGGTATTCTTTATGGACTCAGAATACAACACAGATTTTGTTCTCATGTTATAAAGACACAGAGACACATGTATGCAGCATAGTAATCTCTTGTAACCTGATACATACATGAAAAATGGAAATAAAGACTTTTCTTTACGGTAGAAGCAAGTCACAGGTTTTTTTGGACTGTCTTTAATGCCCACTGTCTTCATTTATGAGTGCCAAGCTCTAATGTCAGAGACTACGTCTATATCTACCTCTATATCTATGACCTAGGGAAGTGGTTCTAGGGTCAGTTTGTTGTTAATTACATTATACTCTTCTCTAATATTTTACTTTACAGTCATTTCCATTATAATCTTTTGAACTTTTGTGAAGAATATTATAGGGCATGAAATTCAAAATAGTGAGTGTATACATATTCAGAATTGTTGGATAAGTTTCCTAATAACTGAAAGCAAAACTAAAAAAGATTTTTATGTTTTCATATTTTAAAAATGTATATATTCAAGAGAAAAGCAAAATACAGGGAACTGGGGAAAGGTTACTAAACTATCAAGTTAGTAGAACCAGACTTTTGTTTTAAATCTTCTTTTATTAGCTAGGTCATCTTGGTCAGGTAATTTTAACTCTTGGGATAGGGAAACGTGAAGATAAAAGAAGACTGGCTTTATGTTTCATATATATATATATATATATATGTATGTATGTGTGTGTATACATATATGTGTGTATATATATATGTGTGTGTATAGATATACGTACATATATATGTGTGTGTGTGTATGTGTGTGTGTATATATATATATACATATAAAGGGATGCTAAGTTTCCTCCTACTTCTAAAATTTTGTGATTCATTTTTTTGTATAAGTAGCATATGAACAAAATAAATATAAATTCTATGCCAAAATGTGTAATGTATGTGCCTCAGATCAACCAAAATTTGTACTGTCTTTATAAAGTTGCTAGACACACACATTATGTATTTTTTGCCATGTTAGAGTTTTCCAAGTAGCCATCTAGATACAATATGTACATATACATAGGTGAAATGTAGTTTATGTAATTGTAAAGGAAGAAAACGTGTGAAAAGTCAAACAAGGGACACTACTACTTCCAGGAAGGTGCCAGAAATTTTGTATTAAAAAAGAGTATTTGAGAATGAAAGTGTCATATTTTAGCCTGATATTTTAGAACATGGATTTTACTCAATACCAACTGCATAATGGCTTTGCTTACTGCTGAACCTCACTGGGAATGAACCACATGTTCATTAAAATTTCACTTTTTATCTTTTAATTTTTTAATTAATAATGTACTTCGGGGAGCTTTAATTTTTTGTTTTTTGTTTAAAAGAATTAACCTGCAAGAGAAAGCAGTATATGCTTCTGGTTATATGATACAACTAAACATTCTTCTAGTTGTCTCAAACTAAAAAAAGATCATTGGGAAAATTTTATGCAATCCATATTGTTTATACACCTTTGAATAATTAATTGTTTAAGAGCACCAAGTAGTGGGTTCTTTGTAGAGTGATTTCTCTTTATTGCAGTGTTTGGAATGAACCCAAGTGGTGAATTACTCTTTCTCCCTACAGAACTTACTCTCTCAGCTTCATTGAGTTAGGTTAATTAGAAAGGCAAGACACCTCCTATCAACCCGCCAGAGCCACCTCCCCAGCTATTTTAGAGAGTAATTCATTTGTATTGTAAATATCTATTTAAAGAAGCAAATAACTTTTCCAGAAAAACATTGAATATCAAAATATGATTTATATGACTCTCCCACCACCCTCTCTGTGTGTATAGGTGTGTATTTTTTTTTTTAATACAGATGTAGAGTTGTGTCTTGGTATCCATGGGGAATTGCTTCCAGTATTCTCCTTTCCTTCCAAGGACACCGAAATCCAGGGACACTAAAGTCCCTTATGTAAAATGGCATGTTAGTTTCATATAACCTATTCACATTATCCCAAATACAGTCATGTGTAGCATAACTACATTTTGGTCAATGGCAAATCCCATAAATGATGGTGGTTCAGTGAGATTATAATACTATATTTTTACTGTATGTTTTCTGTGTATAAATATGTTTAGATACACAAATACCATTCTATTACAATCACCTACAATATTCAGTACAGTAACAAGTTGTGCAGGTTTGTAGCCTAGAAGTAATATGCTACACCATATAAACTATGTATGTAGTAGGATATACATCTAGGTTTGTGTAAGTACACTCTATGATGTTGGTACCATGACAAAATTGTCTACAAACATATTTCTTAGGATATATTCCTATCATTAAGCAACCTGTATAACTATACTTAAATCATCTCTAGATTACTTATAATACCTAATAAAATGTAAATGCTATGAAAGTAGCTGTTATACTGTATAGTTTAGGAATAATGATGAGAAAGTCTCTACATGATAAGTAAAGGCACAACCATCTATTATCTTCCTAAATATACTTGATCCCCGATTAATTAAATGCATGGATTAGAATCTCATGGATATGGAGAGCCAACTGTATATATACGTGTGTGTGTGTGTGTGTGTGTGTGTGTGTGTGTGTCTGTGTGTGTGTGTGTATTTCCAATAAAACCAAGCACTATACTGGGAATCAGCAAAAAGTATTCAATATAAAGATCACTACTAGTATGATTTATTGAATAATCCCTTTTCTTGCATTAAATCTATTTAGTTTCTATGAGAAAATTCAAGACTGAGGTGAGAAAGGAAGAGTGGTGGTCACTCTGGTGACACAGCCGGCCTGGATGGGCCACCTATCAGTTGGAATATAGCATGAAAAGAACTGGCTATTAGAGATATGGGGGCTTCTTTACAGTTGCATCTCAAAGAAGTATTCCCTCTTACCTTCTGATTTCTAATATTGATTACTGTGGATTTAAGTCTTTTGAATAGTGTAAATTCTTCCAGACTGCTTACTACATTAATGTGTTGACCAAACCTAACCCTAGTTTATGAAATGAAGAGTAAACTTGGTTGTAAGGCTTCTGTGACATAAAGCTGTTTTTAGCCAGAAATGATTTTCTTCCAAAATGGTGTTAATAACATCAACAACAGTAATCATAGTTTTTATTTTAGAAATTATTACTTGTACCAGGAACTATAGTCAGCACTCATGAGACTTATCTAACTTAATCATCAGAGCAAATCAGTAGGCTCTTCTTTGATGTAAATTACATTATATACAATTGGTAAATAGAAGAATAAAGTTGCTAAAATGAGGAAGTTTCTCTTACAACTTATTTTTTAGTTTATTCATAAATTTGTTATTTATGCTTTGATACAGTCTGGATAAGCTTCTTTTCACAATTAAAAAAAAGTCTTAGCAATATAAGAAGATCTTAAGAGAAAATGAAAAATCTATTGAAGTACCTGTATTTTGTACAAGTCCATATTAGCAGTTACATGAACTCCTGTTGTTTATAAAATATTAATCTCTCTGGAGAATCAAGAAGTACATAAAAAGAAGCAGAAAAGTTATTTATCTGAATTAATAGGTAAATAGTCCAAATAAAGACTGAAGTGTTTTTTTGTTTTCTTTTTTTTTTTTTTTGAGACAGAGTCTTACTCTGTTGCCCAGGCTGTAGTGCAGTGGCGTGATCTTGACTCACTGCAACCTCCAACACCTGGGTTCCAGCGATTCTTCTGCCTCAGCCTCCAGAGTAGCTGGGGCTACAGTCACATGCCACCACGCATGGCTATTTTTTTTTGTGATTTTTAGTAGAGATGGGGTTTCACCATGATAGCCAGGATGGTCTGCATCTCCTGACCTTGTGATTTGCCCTTCTCTGACTCCCAAAGTGCTGGGATTACAGGTGTGAGCCACCACTCCTGGCCAAAGGTTTCCATTTTTATAAAAAATGTCTCTAGAGGTCAATGGCCCTCATTACGTATTTCTTGAAGGAAGAAGCACAAATCCCAAAATTTAAAGCTGTAAAAGACTGACTGCCTGAGAAATGTGTTGAAAATATCAATAAATATTTAACTGTGCTAATATTTTGTATCACGATTGTGATTGTTTTGATTTTTATTAGTGTCCTAAATACAAGAGTACAAGACTTTTTCAGGAACATACATATAGCATCATAGTAGAAATGCCTTTTCTATGATAATACTGACTTTATAGAAGAGAAAAATTGAGAGCAAATGAGGTTAAGTAATCTATCCATTTTCTCATAGCAGGTAAGTGGTAGATTATGGATTGGATTCCAAGCCTATCCATTCTGGGGTTAGCTTTCTTAACTTCTTTTATATGAGTATCAAACTAAATGTAATTCCCTTTTCAGTATTGCTACCATTTTTATTATGATGAAAGGAAAATTTCATGTAAGGGGAATCCCATCTTGGATACCTATTCTGCAAAGCAGGCCTATTGAGGATTATACCTGTTGATCCCTTTCTTGTCGTTAAATATGTCTCTTTACCACTACTAAACATTGGTTGTTCTAGCTGACATTAGTAGAACCATCCAGCTTTCTTATTTAGTGTTGTGTCAGGCCCCCCATCTTTTTATCTTTAACTTATCTGTATTGTTTTATTTAAAATGAAGTCAAGGAAGGGAATACATTTAAATGTCACATGAAACATGTTAAACAAAAGGTTTATTGGCAAAAAGCGAAGCTTGCAAAGAAACAAAGGAGGTAAGAAAGCACATTATCCCAATATACGTAGAGTATTCTGGTGTTTAGCTGTTTGCCAATATCATCTAGAACACTAGTTGTTCAGGTCTCAAAATCTTAGGATGTGTACTAATATACAGTCTGCACTGCTGGGGTAGAGAGAGACAGGAGTTTCTGGCTCAGTGCTAACCTTAGCTTGGTGTCACATATTTTTCTGAGGAGAAGGGTATGGGCACAGTTGTTCAGGCGATTCAGAGTGAAAACCTAGGTTAATTTTTTTTTTAGTATGTATGTTGCGCCTTGTATCATGTCTGCTTAACATGGGCTCTCTTTTCTCTCTCCCCTGAACTTTTGGCTTAAAGCAAGATGGCATATGAAAATTTAGAAGCTACTTTTTTTTTTCTTTTTGGCCATACAAATGGACAATTCTAAAGAGAAATTCAGGCAAGCAAACAAAACTCTCTTTTTCAACACACCAGCGGCAGAAAGACTTACTGTTGAGTTTCAGTCATTGATAAACACAGAGGTGAGGTGAGACCAAGAAAACTATTAAGATCATTTCCATGAAAATTTAAAAAATCATGAAATAAAATATAAATCCAGATAGTGTTTTTGTTTCATCACTTAATAATAGTTGCTATTAAAACTTGATATGGTTATAAACTATGTGTTCTGTAAAGAGAGTTCAATGGCTCCTTCCCTTAGTCTATCTGCTTGGAGAATGAACACACACACACACACACACACACACACACACACACACACACACACACACACACACACACTATCAGAAGATTTGCAGTTGCTACTCTTAAACACTTTTGAATCAAGAAATTAATGTTAGTTTACCTGCCTATTGTACATATTTTTTTCTTAATCAGAAAATGAATTCCCTTTCAATTTCTCATTTATATATTGAAATATAAATCAAATAACTTTTTAAGGTGAGTTGTGTGAAGTATTTTTAAATTAATATTTACTGGGTTCTTGAATATATGTATTCTAAAATGTATTTATAGGCAATAAAATGCCATCAATATCTGATCTATACTTTGGAGTGTATTGTATGTAGGTTATCCATTTACCACTTCAGTCAAAAATAAAAATACACATTTTACTCAATATTCATAAAATTACATCCTAGTTTGTGGAAAAAGTAGGAAAAAATCCTGCCATTTAGAAAAGTATGTATATGTGAGACAACATTTGTGTTTAAACATTATTGGGGCTTGTTACAAAACATTCATGATAATTTCCAACATTTCTTAGATAAAGATCTGTAGTAATAGTATGATAAATAAATATTATAGGTAATCATAGTTCTTATTAAATTACTGAGAAAATATTTTAAAGAGCCTTCTACTTTTTAAAATTATGCAATGTGGTAACATTTAGGCAAATTTCATGCCTTAGGTAATGCAACGGATACATTTTTCATTATATTTTTCAAGCCAGATTTATATTTATTCTCTATATATTCTTGTGTGCTATCCTAAGGCAATGGGTTCTCTCAATATTTGCCATTTATTCTAGTGTTTTTTGGAGGCTACATTTACATTTGCATAGCCACATCTCTTCTATAAGGTTCATAAAATGGATCAGTTGAAAATGATTGCTCTAAGCCATGGTACGTTATCGTTTGGCAAAGATATCATTGCTGTGTGAGGGATAAATGGGATTCGAGTTGCATCAGTGCTATTTGCATGGAACATGTAAAATCCGCGAGATCTTTAACAGAGTAGAAAGTGTTAGAGGTATAATCTTTTCAACTCTTATTCAAAAACTGTCTACAACTGAGCTTGATGGAAAAAAAAACATAAGAAAGCAAGCACTGAAATGTTACATTGGCATAGTGCGTTGTTCTAATGGAGTAGCCTAGACATATCTTAAAGAAGAATGGCTTCTATTGCATTTCTGCACACTAGTTTTGTCTTTCATATCAAGATTTATGTTTTATGTATTTGCTTTAAGATAAAAGAAAAAGAAGCAGTTCTCACCATGGAGACTCAGCCACTTTTTAGAAACTCTCTTCTTTCCTCTTCCTTTTTAGTTTCAAAATATCTTCTTTCTCATGTCAGAGGTCTTACAGAATGAATTGAGGCATCAGGCTCTGTTATTGCAGATGTTTCCTTTTGTTCAGGATAAAATTCAATGCTAACTCCTGTGAAAAGTGACAGATGGGGGGAACAGCTTTATGTTGTTAGAGGGAAATAGAAAATGGATGATGGAACTCACCGTGTTTGAATCTCTGCCTTAATTTATAATAATATTATTTATCCAAAAATATTATTTATAAATAATAATTTATAATAATATTACCCAAATTATCCTTAATTTATAATAATATTTATCCAAAAATATTATTTATAAATAATGCAGATATTTTGGCTTTTTGACAAATACTATTTTCTGTCTTATGCTAGATATACAGTTGAGTATTTTCTAATTTAGAACTGATAGCAAGCCACAGTTTAAGAGCATGGTCTTTGCTAAAGAATTCATATGAGTAGAATATGTTTCCAAATAACTTTCTTTGGTTTGCAGGTACAATTCTGGTGGACAACATGCTGATCAAAGGGACTGCTGGAGGACCAGACCCCACCATAGAACTCTCTTTAAAGGACAATGTGGATTACTGGGTGTTGATGGATCCTGTTAAGCAAATGCTTTTCCTGAACAGCACTGGCAGAGTTCTGGATAGAGATGTTAGTGATTTTTTTTTCTTTGCTCCTGTGATATAACTTTATTTTAATTTAAATGTCTATGTGTGTGTTTTTATCATATTGAATTTTCCTTATATAATTTGGGTTTATTTCCTGAGTATATTAACAACAGTTCCTTTTTTAACTCATTGAAAGAAGAATGAGAACAGAAGGGAATGTCTGTGTCTTAGAGAACCATTATACTTCCCTTTTAATATCCTGGAAGCTTGTCAGATTTCTGAAGAAGAAGAAAATAGAGTGCTTAGAGAAAAAGAGGTGGTATCCTTGGCAAAGTAGGACAAGCATGGCTGTAACCCATTTCTCTCCAATGATGATAACGTGTAAGTGTGTCACTCAGCTGTTGGTTTGAAGACATAGAGTTTGGTGGCTGCATTCACAGGAGCCTGCTTTTACAAATAATAAGCATTGGTTGAAGGTTGGAACTGTGAAAATGTCTTACATAGCTGCAAAAAAAGAAAGAGTGAACAAAAGTTTCATGGTAATGTGCCAATCAAGTAGTTCTCAGCTAGAATAAATATTTTGTCATTAAAAATATCTATATTGGGCTTGGCACAGCAGTGGCTCATACCTGTAATTCCAGCACTTTGGGAGGCCCAGTGGGGAGAACTACTTGAGCCCAGGAGTTAGAATCCACCCTGAGCAATAGAGTAAGACTCTGTCTTGACAAAAAAATTTAAAAACTAGCCAGCCATGGTAACATGTGCCTGAAGTCCCACTAACCTGCAGACTGTGGTGGGAGGATCACCTGAGCTTGGGGTTGGAGGATGCAGGCTACAACGAACCATAATCACACCAATGCACTCCAGCCTGGGCAGCAGAGTGAGACACTACCTTAAAATAAATTGCTAAATTACTAAAGTTGTTGTATATTTCATTGCTGGTAAAGTTAAAAAAAAAAAAAACTGTAAGTGGCTTAAGTAGCTCTCTAAAGTAACTTTGTTATGACTTATTCACATTTCAGTCTTTCTTGAGTGCAGACGGGCAAGGGCTAGTGGATTATAACCAGTAATTGTGCTGGACCTGGGAAAACTCAGAGTAACTCTAAACATGCTTACCCACAAGTTCTCAGTTTATGAAATCCAAATGTCAGACACTCAGCTCAGTGAACCTGAATCGTCTCACATCATTGCTCAGGGTTTATGATCCACTTTACAACGGGTTATGGAGTGGTTGATGCTTTATACTATTTCATGTCTAAAATTTGCAGTCTTTAATAAATCTCAATTTGCCTCTTACTTTAGTACAGTTTACTATGTACTTTATTATCTATGAATTTTTTGAATTCTTGTGAATTATGTTTTCCTGCTGCCACAGTGCTTTTAGGGGTTCATTCATCAAAGCATAAAAAGTCTTATATTATGAATATCCTTAACATAGTGCCCATCTGCTTTATGTGACATATAGACCATTACTCCTAGAAAATTAGTGAGATAAATCCAGGCTTTTAATCCAAATCTAATCATCACTGGAAATTACAGCCTCATTTATTGTAACATAATATATGCTTATGATAAACATATCAGAAAATAAGAAGCATATATATGAAGGTAATTTTATCAGTAGGGAAAATAACATTTAATATTTATCCTGCTATATTTTATTTCATGCCTTTATGTGTGTTGGTATGTATATTTATAATATTAATTTAAATTGGATTATACTGTTCATTATGCTTTCAGCCTATTTTTACATGAAATTTATAATACATCTAAAATTATTATGCAAACAAATATGTATTTATATAATTTGTATTAACTTCATAGTTGTTTATTGGATGAAAATCAGAGATTTTTTAAAAATGAATATCTTATCTTGGATATCAAGTTTGTTTGCAGTTTTTAATAATTACAAAAATGCTGCAGTGAAAATTTTTGTACCATGCATCTTTGTACAATTGTTTGGTTGCTTTATAGAGCGAAATTAATTTACCTTCATTATATTACCGGGATAGGGAGTTATATCCATTTTACTAAATGGTCCTCCAGATATAATGTACCTATATGCTTCCACACCAATATTGCTAAATAACTGTAATTTCTTAAATGAAATAAGAATATGAATACTTGAAATTATTTTAGTCTACTTGGAGAGCTGTTGTATGTTTCACTTTATTATTTTAACATTATTTACATTGATATAGAATAAGATTTCTTTCTGTATGCTTCTCTATGATCCTAGTTAACAATGTTTTCTACAAAAATACAGTAGAGAATTCATTTGGAAAAAATGAGTACACACGTTTTGTATATATTTGTAAATATGCTCTCCAGTGTTAATGTACTATAAGTTAATACTGTGATATAAGTATATGTAAATATATACATTTAATTACATTGTCTTAAATTTTATTTAATATAAAATGTTGTTTCCCAAAAGCTATTTATTGATAAAATATACATTATTGTTAAATAACTATATTAATATAAATACCAAAATATTTTTAGTTTCTTTTAAAATATAGGACATTTACCTGAAATGTAATTCTTTTGGTTGTTGCCCAAAGGTTTTTGTTGTTTTTTTATGAATATAATGAATCATAATAAAAAATATGGGCTGGGTGTGATTGCACATGCCTATAATCCCAGCACTTTGGGAAGCCAAGGCCAATGGGCCAAGGCCAGTGGACCACTTGAGGTCAGGAGTTCAAGACCAGTGTGGCCAACATGGTGAAAACTTGTTTCCACTAAAAATCTAAAAATTAGCCAGGCATTGTGGTGGGCACCCTGTAATCCCAACTATTCTAGAGGCTGAGACAGGAGAATCACTTGATCCCAGGAGGTAGAGGTTGCAGTCAACCGAGATCACACCACTGCCCTCCAGCCTAGGTGACAGAGTGTGACTCCCGTCTCAAATATATATATATATATATATATTTACACATATACACATATATATATACACATATGTATGTATATATATATGCACATATATATGTATATATATATATACACACACACACATATATATGTGTATATTTATATATATACACACACATATATATATACACAGACACATATATACGTATATATATATAGGTATATATATACGTATATATGTGTCTGTGTATATATATATGTGTATATATATATACCTATATATATACATACACACACGTATCTATATGATTGCTCTGAATAACAAAATAGAACTAACGAGTTTGAGCCTACTAACAACTGCCAAAGCTCCGTATTATAATCACTCACCTATAATTAACTTTACTTTTTCTTAGTGGTAAATTGCTCTTGAAATAAATTTTACAGAAAATTTTCCACTGATTCTTTGTCATGTAATGATGCTTTTCTAAGGATATTCTGATTTTAATCAAAGTTATTTGGCTTATAAGGAAAACACAAGAATGCCTTCAAGTGATAACAAATTGATGGGAGAGAATATTAATAATATCAATGGCATAGAGATAAAAGTAATTTACTTTTATTGAAATTGTATATTTACCAGGGAGAGAGGAAAACTGCTTGGTCTTCAACCATATGGTCTCTAGTTTCTACCTTTCTATGTGTATATTCTCTACTCCTCTCTGCAGAGCAGATGCCATTGTACATCTATAATTTTACTCCATTTCCTTGTTTCACACTTGACTTTAGGTATTTTCTATGTTCATGCCATGTCAGTTCTCCATAAATGTTTTATGCAATGGCTATTAAAAATGGCTTAAATTCACTGTAGTTTGTTTTGTTTTAAAATTTCTGAGAGAAGTAATAATTAAACAGTCACTGTCTTGAATCTATAGCCAGAGAGCAAGGGGTAGGGCCCCATGATAGATCCATATCCATTTATACCAATCTTTTTAGCAGCAGATAGAGAAAAATGTATTTTCCAGAGAAAGTGTTCCAAATCACGTTTTCTACATTTGCTCATTGAGGCAATAAACTGTCTTTTAATAGGGACATTTGAATAATTATGGCTGCAGTAGAATTAAAAGCAAACAATATAAACAAAAACATTTATAACATTAAGTGTTAAAAATAAGCTGATAAACATGATCTTTATTAAAATTTCTGAGGATGAAAATAAAGCATAAAAATACCAAACACTCAAATATTTGTATTTAATTAGAAAGTATTTACATGTGATTGTATGACTGTGAACTGTTTTATAATTTTAAAAACTTGATTCATGAGATTTTCCCTTATGGTCATCATTTATTTTTATTTCTTGTTTTTATTTTTGGTTTACTAAAGTTACATAAATATTCTGTACTGAAAAATTTAAAAAAGAAAGGTTACAAATTAAAAGCCACAAAAGAGAAAACAACTGAAATGTAGTATTTTGGGGGAATATGAAGAGTCTCAGTAATAAAGGGGCATCACATAAAAATTTTGAAATGCCAAATGATTATCTCACCTGACCAATATGCTCTCATCACTGTTGAGCATGTGATAATAATGGTCATGATAATATCAATAATTAAAATAAGAAAGGTGTGACTCAGGTACAGTTCAATAATACTTATCTCAAAATCCTGGGAAAAATTTTAAAAGCTTTTGAAAGGAGAGAAATTATGTTCGTAACAACACCAAATTACCTTAGTTTGTTTTCTTTCAGACTCTAACTTGGTAGCTAAGAGCAAAGAGCTTGACCCTCTGTCCAGGCCAGTGTCCATTTAACTGCTAAGTTTAGTAGTTTTATCTCCCATTGTATCTTGCATCTCCTTCCATCAGTATAACTTTAGTACAAGACCTCTTAGTCATCACTCATATAATCTCATTGTTCTCTATCACCTTTCTTGATTCAACCTATTCTACATTCAGTGGTCTGAAACAGAGGCTCTGTCCACAGATAGCTTTTCATTGCAAACTGTTTTCTATCTGGCTCTTGAGTTTTCCTAGATTTGAGATGCATCCTATTAATCTCATTTCTTTTTATTTAGAAACATATGAACTATAATCTAGGAAAACTAAACTAATTATTATCCCATAACCATAATTTAAGTTTTTCTTACCATGCCTTCCCCAATGTTCTTTTGAACATAAATTTTGAAATCACTGTTATCCAGTGCTATCAATTAAATTTTATCTACTGCTAAGATATATCTTAAATGCTGTTTCTATATAAATTATTTTCTAATAACACTGGTATACAATTCCTTGTTCTAAAATCCATATTATCTAATAGTATTTTTGACTTGCTTTATTTATGTTCCCCTCATATCAGTTTTTTAAAAGTTGTCATTAATGTCCAAGGACAATGTCAGATTAATCCTTACCCACATTAAACTTTTCATATAACAAATACGTAGCATTAAATAGACTGAATGCTCTTAAGAATTCACTTTGAAAAATCTTCAAATGTATCTGCATGTTACATATGCCTAATTATATTTTTAAATTGATATTTTCAGGTAATGTCTTCTTGTAAATATTCTAGTATTCATTGTGAAAATTTAATTTGTGAAGGATACTGACAACTCTGGCTAGCCATTTCCTTTACGTTTGCTTTTTTATTTAAACCTTATTTATAACACACAGAATGTCTTATTTCTTTTCACTGTCTCCCATATTACTTTTGAAATAGTGAAGAAAATGTTATAAAGGTAGTAAGTACATAGAAATACTACAAAAAATTCACTTGTGAGGATTGGATAACCTTTGCCTATACTTTATGAAAAACAAAATCAATTCCTACAGATTTGCCAAAAATTTATTCCCTGCCCCTCAAATAATTAAGACTTCTAAATCATTTGGTTTCTAGAAAAAAAAAGTATTAGATCAAAGATTTGTGCTATAATCTACACTGCTCACATCAACAAATCCCCTATAAAAACTTCACGTTTCGTGTTAAATCCTAAATGATTCAGAAATTTATAACAAAAATTCCTATTTAATGTTTCTTTCTTTTTTAGAATTACAAAATTTTTACGTTGCTGTTGGAAATTTCTTTTTCTTCACACTCTCAAACCGCTTTTTAATGACACTATCTTTTGCTTGTTGATATATATAATTCCTGATATACATATCAAAATCTGTACACTGGTACATTAATATGCAAATGTGCAAGTATTGTGTTAAGCACTCATTTTTAATTTGAAAGAATAGCTTGCATGTTTAGGTATATATGAATGTTAATTGTTTTCAATAATTACATGAACACAATTTCTACCTAGCTTTTTTTTTCTTTTTTGTTTCCTGAAGAAAGAAAATTAGAAAAGATCAAACTACCATGACTTACTTTTGCCACCAGTTATGAAAGATAACCCAAAATTTCCCTAACACATTCTTAAGCATTTCGGAGTCCCTAAATTTCCACTAATCGACTTAGTAGAACTGCACGTTTTTTTTGTGTGTGATCTTCTTATATAGCAGAAGAGAATCTATGCCAATACCATATTACATTGTGTGTGATATATTAGCCACAGGGAATTTTTGCCTTTGGCGTGATATATTATGGTTATAATTTATTGCCCTCTGAGCTTTAGCCATGCTACTAACAGTTGCACTGGGAGCTAAAGTTGAGAGTGACGAGTTCCAGGTGACCTGGTTCGATCTAATTTATGGATACTTAGCAGGACTAAGTGAAGGCTCAGTGCACAGTGCATTTGAATCTCTCTTTGAAAAGATTGTGACCTTTTGGTCCCAGTGGTACCACTCAGTGTAGAACTAGAAGTTGAGATAGAATGTTTTTATTGGTCTCTCCTGCAATAATTGGAAGATAAATAACCTTGAGTGCATAATTCACCTCATTGTCTTCTAAGAGATGTGCCAAAGGCAAATAGTACACATATTTATTTTGTTTTTAATTTACAATTAAAATATGCTGGACCTCCCTTAAAAACTCTATTAAAGCAAACACTTGAAAGCTGGTAGTAAACATGGAGTTCATCTAATTCAAATTCTTTCTGGGAAACTTCTAAAAGCTAGTCGTTTTCGATGGTCTTTTATTCTCAAACTGGCATATTTTCAGTGATGGGTCTTGTTTTATAGAATAGTCTGCTCTATGCC
This sequence comes from Cheracebus regulus, assembly GCA_963574635.1. Lineage (NCBI taxonomy): Eukaryota > Metazoa > Chordata > Mammalia > Primates > Pitheciidae > Cheracebus > Cheracebus regulus. The sequence continues at coordinate 31,489 of CAUYQU010000762.1, forward strand.
ACTATTTCCTCCTGTTTTTTTTTTTAATTTTATACAAAGATAAATGTGAAAAAAAGAAATTGAAGCATTACAGACATCTTAGCTCACAATGGCAGAGGAAAATTGGAAGAAAGATGAAATGACAAGGTATAAATGTATTTCTAACATAAACTATACTGTTCTAATAAGAATCTATGCTCTATTTGTTGCTTTTAAAAACTTTTATGCATACATAGTAGGTGTATATATTTGAGTTGCATGAGATATTTTGATACATCTTTGAAATATTTTTCACCCATTTTTCTTATTTCTACTCTCTAAAACTATAATAAATAAACTAATGGATGTTTCCATAACAACCATTTAGATATTTGGCAAATCATAACTTGTTAAACTTAAAATCCTCCAATTTTATGCTTTCTCAAAAGTGTTCAAATTTCTCTTCTATGCACCTGTAAAATGGTGCCTGTTATAATCCACCTATATTATTAATATGTGACATTATTAACTAATGTCACAGTGTGCATTAGTGGTTCCAGCAGCCTATTTATAGTGCTGGCATGGAAAATCAGCTTTTAGCTATCAAAATTGCACAATTAAATTTTTACGTAAATGTTTGTAGCCGTCTGTTACATTTGGGTAATTGACTTTTTTTCTATTACAAATTATAGGGTAATACTTATTATTATAAAAGTTTACTATTTGTAACCCATTATTATGACTTATTAAGATGACTTTGAACTATGTCTTTCGTCATTAAATGTATTATACACCCTTCTGAGCTTTGTGAAATTTCAGATTTTATACACATGATTTTAATGTCTTCATTTATGTCAGTGATTAAAAGTAAAATTGAGTAGATATGAAAACATAGAGCTATGTGTCATTTCACTAGAGACCTCTTTTCATATGTTAATGATGACTCAATTTATTCTTTTTAGGTACTATTATTCAGACAGATACAAATTCAAGTCAACTTTCTTTTTCTTTGTTAGCCATAAAAATTTCTCGGAACTAAATAATGTTCTCCTTCTGTTTAGATGCAGTTTCTATAGCATTTTCCTCATGTACAAATGTGGTATGCATTATAGATTTCATTTTTTCACTCCTTTGGATATTTAGCTTTTTAATAAATATGATGTGTATTTAATCCATGAGGTGTTTAGTATATGCCCAGTACAGTCTAATCACATGTTGTATGTCATTGGTGTAAACATTAGCCTTATTTTTATAGATGAACAAATGAAGCATAGAGATACTTTATACTTTTTCCTGGATCATACCGTTAGTAGGTTATGGAACCAGAAGCCAAGCAATTTGACTCTGGGTCATCTGTCTTAGGCACAAAGCTGTCTACTGGGAAGAGCGATACCATCATGACTAAAATAACACACAGGTTTTATTAAGCTTCCAGTCTAGTGAAGGCAGACGAACCAAAACAAATATATAAAGTGTATAATAAGCCAAATTTTGAATGAGAAACATAATAAAGAAAAATAGGAAGAAATTTGAAAGGAGAGGTCTGGAGACAAGGTTTTTAAGATGGAGTGGTCAGGATACAACACTGCAAAAAATGATATATTTAGAGATAAAATTGTATAAGCTCAAAAGGGGTTAAAATCACAAAGAAATATTTTGTATTGCTCAATACTCTGACTCTAGAGTCAAATAGATGTAGGTTTGCAGTCCTGCTCTGCAACCTCTTAGCCATGGAATTTGAATAAGTAAGTTTACCTTTGATGATACCTTTCCTTTTCAAGGAATATATTATAAAAATAATTAGACAGGGGAGCATATGCTTATATAATATATATTGATGTAGTTTTATAATGACAAAAATAATAGACTGAAACAGCTCATTGTACATTATAACTTGGATACATTATGCTATAGGCTTTCAATGAAGTATGGTATTGTTGTCAAATAATATCGTAGTATTATACAACAAAATGCTACAGTAAATCTATACTTAGAAACATGGGCTGATATTCACTGTGTGCCTATGTGTCTATAATGGGTAAATATTTAGAGAAAGATTAGCAAAATAAGCATTTAAATGAATAGAATTAGCAAGTTTAGTTTGCTGAATTTTGAAATTTATCTTTTGATTATCAGTATTTTAAATTTGATCAGCAATGAACATAAAATATTCTAGCAGAAATATAAATAAACATAAAAAACAGTCTCTCTTCTCTAAGGATTTATTAATACTTTTTAAAATTAAACGTTTATATTATTGTTTATTTAGTCTTTGGACGGACAAACTTCATTTCATTCCATCAATACTAAGCATTAATTCTGTGGTTGCATTCATCAGCCATCCACTGACTGTGAGCATAATGCTACCTGAATTCCATACACTAAATTAATAATGATTATCCTCTCTTGTCCTTAAAATGATCATTTTCTTCTAGATTATTATAATTTAAAAACAAACAAGAATATTAAAATGTACTGAATGAATAAGTACTTTGACAGTGATGAGAAGCTTTGTTTTTAATTAGTATTTTAAAAGATGCAATTTCTACATTGCAGCCACCGATGAACATACACTCCATTGTGGTGCAGGTCCAGTGCATCAACAAAAAAGTGGGCACTATTATCTACCATGAAGTGCGAATAGTGGTGAGAGACAGGAATGACAATTCCCCCACTTTCAAGCATGAAAGCTACTATGCCACAGTAAACGAGGTCAGTTTCTATTTACTCTCTGTCCTTTGTGTTGATATATGTAACTATATACAATAAATGTTTAAATGATTCCTTTACAGTAATGAGCTTAACTGTTTAGAAATACCAAGAAAACATTTTAAAAAATAGTACTCAGAAGAAATATGTGACTTCTGATGTTATTTTAGGAAATGATTTAACTATGGAAAAAATAATTTGATGTATTTATAATACAGAGATATTTTATTTTTCATCACTTTTGAAAATTTATTGCCTAGATCCATATACATAATTACTTAGGAATAACAAGAATTATTATTATTATCCTAAGGCATTTATACAATACAAATATGTTGCCTTTGTATTTCTGGGTGGTCATATTAATTAAATGCAGAAAGAAAAATATTTGAGATTCTTAAGTTATTTTCTGTATTTTAAAATCAAGTTCTGAAATAACTAAAAAATTAAATATAAATCACAATTGAATTCTTATAGGAACATGTTGATCAAATTAGAAAAACAATATTTAAAAAGTAGTATTACTTTTATTAGGCTGTGTTTGTCTGTTTGTTGTTTTGCTTTGTTTTGTTTTCTTTTTTGGCTAAAATGCATAAGCCAAGAGCTGCTTTTATATATTTATTTTGAAAACCATGGATACTGTATTAATTTTTTTGTTAATAAAGCTACAAACTATTTCTAGAGTACCTCTAATGTGATCTATTATATGTATGTAAGACCCATGAAACAATGAATTACATTAATATGATAGTAAATATTTTTACAGACCATCTTTACATTTCAAGATTTTTAAAAACCTTAAAATTTACATACCTGCTTTATAGGAGAATGGTAATTTATGAATTAAACAGATCATTCAGGCCTTTAACTTCTACATTCTTTTTCAAAATGTTAAAAATATTTTTGGTTATTTCAACTTTTTTGTGTTCATGAAAGTTTGAAGAAATTATGTTCTTTGTAATCTGAGACTTTGTAGATTATATTACTTAAAAACAAAATACAAAGTTTTATCAGGATGAATTAATGGTTAGTAAATGCTTCACCTCTTTGAGTCGATTTTGTTTAATGAGTTCCTACTGTAATAACAGATACTAATTAATTTCCAAGTAACTAGTTTTAATTATATATATATAATTAAACATATATATATATATAATTAAACATATATATATATAATTAAACATATATATATATATATATATATATATATATGATCTTATTTTGAAATATATCCTTTGAGTTATATTTGCTTTCTTTGGTTGAGTACCAACTTTATTTTGGTATAGAGTAATAGGTGAATTATCTTAGGCAACAAATTTACTTATAGAAGCTGTTTTTGTACCATATCTAATTACTCCTGCAACCCTGTCCATAGTTGATCTTTCTTATGGAAATTTATAACGTTCATTTTGAATGTCAAGGCATGCAGTGTGATTTGACTGTTTCCACTTCCCTCTCTAATCTTTTCAGTGCCTTGTTAAACAGGGACCTCATATACCATTTTAATCATGCAACTCTACTTTTCAAAAATGTTACAATTTCTCATCATTGTCAGGTATCATAGGTCACTTCTTTTGACAGACTTTTAAGCTGTTCCATAATCTGACCGTTTGTCAATGTATTCGGAACATTCCCAAATTCTTTCTGTTAATGCCTCATTCTGTTCAGATTAACTTCCTCACATCTCATAAATATCTCTATTTCTTAGACTTTGCTCACAGTGTTCATTTTGATTAGAATAAGATCCTCCCTACCATGCAAGTCTCAAAGTTTCATTTGTCTTTTTAACTTGACTTATTTTTATAAAATAATATCTATTTACATTTATTGATCTTCAATTTCTTCAAACCCTAATTTCCTTAATATCAGTGATAAAATTATAGAATATGTAAAGATTTGATCTTAACATTATTTTGAGATGCTAAATTATTGTGCAAAATTGTCCATATATGGTTAAACTGGTAAGTTTCTAACAATGCATTTTCCTATAGCCAACTGAGGCAATCCTATCCCACTGACACTATGGTCATATCTTCCATGGCTTGATAATATAGAACGTGTGCACTTGATGATCATATTTTTCACCTTTGATTTCGACCATACACTCTATATTAATTTTCTTAAAAAAACAATGTGCATTTAAACATGAAATAGCATCAAAAGAAAAAATACAAATTTAGTTATTATTCTCATTCTTCATTTGAATAGTTCTTTCATAGTACTAGTACTTAGTTTAGTTCAGTGAATTACAAATTATGAATTATCTGCTAGTTCAATTGACATGAATTATTTATTATGAATTATGTATTAGAAAGATACATTAAAATTATATGCACACATATATGTATATATATATGTATGTTTATATATAGATATCCCTATCTCTTTCATCTGCAATGCTGTCTTTATAATAAAATTAAATGAAATGAGTTTTATTCCGTGCAAGATTGCAAGATATTTTTCATAGTATTTCTCCATTTAGTATAATACATGAAGTTTATGCAATTAAGAAAGATCAAAATGTTTTTCCAAAAAAATCATTTTCACACTTTAACAGATTGTTAATGTAAATATATTTGCCACTTGATTAAAATACAAAAGATGGTATAATAAAGTCACTGTCACAGATTTGTAAAATAAGCTTCCAGAATTAAAGTCCTGATTAGTCACTCTTTGTATTCACTATAAGAAAACTGAAAACTGGAGCAGTAGCATAAATTGATGGTTACAAAATTGGCCACGAAGTTAGAAATAAAACTCAAGACCTTAGTTCAATCATCCCTTCAATACTTATCAATAGACATTCTAGTATTCTAAATTATAACTATATTCAGGTACTTTATTTTACAGATAATTATGGTTAATAGTTATGGTATTATAATCACAAACAGCAGTTTTATAAATGCATTAAATGCTATCCTCTTATGCTCTTTGTAAACATGTTCTTTTATTAGTTTGCCAAGAATTGACCAAAACATTATTATTAATTCCTCTATCTAAATGCTCATTAAGGGTTATAATAAGGTTTCACATATTTTTCTCATAAGCAAAACATAAGACATTTAAGTATTGTTATCTCTTTAAGTGAAGGCTCAATTAACTTCAAACAATTGTAGCATTGAGCAAATAGTTTCTCTGGTTTCAAGAACAAATTACACAATTGCTGATCATTCTTACACAATTTTTGGAGACAAATCCTTCTTGACAGTGATGTCAGGTTTTTGAGGTGCATCTTATTCCCTAAACTTTCTTTTGTTGTAAGCAAACAAGAAGTCAAGGCATCCATATTGTTTCCTTGGGGATGTGAACTGTTTATCTAAAGCTAATATAGAGATTATATGTGTCTTGGTTTTTAGTGATCTTTTCACAGAGAAAAAAATGTTCAGTCAATATTAATTTATTTTTATCATCCTGAGGCAGACATGAAGGAAATATAAAAACATCTAATAGCATGTGTTACTTACAGTATAATAAAATAAAATATATTGTTTATGGAGCCGTTTCTCTATTATGAGCACGGAGGTAGGCTCTGTTTTTTACACGTTACCTTACTTATAGTCCTCACAGTAGCTTTACAAGAAAGGAATATCTCTATTTTAGAGATGAGAAAATTGAGGCTTGGAAGGTCATATTATTTAAATTAAAGCCTCCCAAAATTAAAGCCTCCCAAAGATACCTACACACTTACCAGGCAAAAAGAACTTTTTATATGGGATTAAGGTTATGGAACTCAATAGGGAGATTATCCTCGATTACTCCAGTGGCCCCAATCTCAACGTGAGCCTTTGATGGAAAAAATTTTCTCTGTTCGGAGTCAGAGAGTGGCAAGTGAAGAGGAAATGGAGAAAGATGAGGCATAAGGGGATACCAAAGACAATCTAAGACTGAGAAGGATTTAGCCACTGTTGCTGGTTTTGAGATGAATTGAGCTATAATATAGCCTGAAAATGCAAGCATACTCTAATTGCTGAAAAGGAACCCCATTTAATAGCTACCAAGGAATCAGATCCCTCAGCCCTACAACATAAAAATAAATAAATACAGCCAATAATCTGAATGAGCTTGGAAGTGAATTCACCTTCAGGGTTTACAGAAATACTGTCCTACAGACACCTTGATTTTACCTTGGTAAGAGCTATCTCTGACTTCTGACTCACCAAACTGTATGAGAGCAAATTGTATTATTTTAAGACATAAAATTTATGATAATTTTTATTACAGCAATAAAAACTAATGCAAAAGTTCTGTCAGTAACTCTCAAAATAAGTAAGGAAGAAAAGAGCAAAAAAACATAAGATTTGATCATAGAAATTAGTGACCTGATGTGTTATAAAATGATGTATCCAGCAACTATGAAATTTATTCTTTTCAGGCACATGGATGGGACATAAAAAAGAATTTACCAAATGCTGGGCATTCATTGTATTTCTTGATTTTAAACTCAATTGTTTGATGATCAGAAGACATATTCTGTATAATCTCAGCTAGTCCCACCAAGCTGAAATTATACAGAATATCTTTTCTGATCATCAAACAATTGAGCTTAAAATCAAGAAATACAATGAAAGCAAACTAGAGATGCTTCTTATATTTGGAAAATGGTATTAAACTAGATATTTACAAATGGCATTATTTTATGTAGAACTACCCAACAGTATTTACAGAAAAAATAATATTACTGTTCAAAATGAGTTCAACAAGGCCAATTTGTTTTTTTTTTGAGATCGAGTCTCACTATGTCACCAGGTTTGAGTGCAGTGCAATTCAGTGGCGCAATCTTGGCTCACTGCAACCTCTGCCTCACAGGTTCAAATGATTCTCCCACCTTGGCCTCCTGAGTAGCTGGGACTACAGGTACGTGACACCAGGCTTAGCTAATTTTTGTATTTTTAGTAGAGACGGGTTTCACCATGTTGGCCAGGATGGCCTCCATCTCTTGACCTCATGATTGCCGGCCTTGGCCTCCCAAAGTGCTGAGATAACAGGTGTGAGCCACCACACCCGGCCAAGGTCAATATTTTTTAAAGAAATAAATTTTTTACAGCAGCAACGAAAGCGAATTTTTAAAAAAGCAATCCATGGATTATATTACCTACCAAAATGGATTTTTAATTAAATATTTATTTAAGTTCAATTAAACTTTTAATTGAAGGAAAATACTCTCCTATGTTTTGGTGGAGATACAAAGTAATAAGAACTTTCATACACTGTTGGTAGATAAGTAAATTGGCACAATTACATTAGATATTTTGTAGTGTTACAAAAACTCAACAGGCAGACATCCTATGACTCAGCAATTCTACTCTTTTGAACATACCCAAAAGAAATTAGGCATGTTTACTCAGAAATTGAGAAAGATTCTTCAAAGGTTTTCCATAGTAGCCAGATCTGCAGACAATACAAATATACAATGACGCTGGTGCCAGATTAACATTTGTCAGTTTCATTTGTCTTTCTTAAAAAAATTTTGTTTAATTTGTTTTGTACTTCGATTTTCTCACCTGAAAATGAGAATAGTAATATTAGAATTTTTACCTCACAAGGTTAAATGAAGACATGTAATAAATTTTAAAATAGAAAACAGCCCCACAAATTTTCAGTGTATAATATATGACCTGCCTATTTTGTGACTCTTGTAACATACTTTCTGAAGTTGATTATCTTTATATCAGTTATCTACGTCAATACTGCATACGTATTTGCTTTTTGTTATCTCCCCCCCTTAAAGTTGAATCTGCATTAAAGCTGGCATTTTATTTTCCACTGGGTAGAACAGTGCCTGGCACATTGCAGAAGTACTCTAAATAGGTTTATCATTAAATTAGGAATGACACCATCAACATACAGAAAAAATATCCTATAACGTATATATGTGTATACTGATGTTCCTGAGATTGAAAGCAATAGTTTGAGTTAAATTTACGAAGAAGCTCGTATACAGTAAATTTTTTAAAGAAACAAGTAAAACACTTTCAGTTTATTGTAATAAATTACAGAGATTAAAACGAGTGATAAGGACAAGAAAACACTTTTTAAAACAATAAATATGAACTATCTGAATTATGATCTGTTTATAAAACATTAGGGAGAAATTATGTATTTATTCATTGTATGACTGTTTTGCCATTTGATATTTTTTTCCCTACTTTTCATGTCCCAGAAATACTAAAGTCACTGATTAAGCAATATTAATATGATTCCCCTTTGACCAAATGTTCCTTTTCTTTTCACTGAAATATTTTTCTACATGCACAGCTTTATAAGGATCAATGCAAAGGGTCCCAAGTGCTTCACAGTCAGTTTAATAAATTTGTGTTTGATCAAGTTCTGTTTCTTTAAGGATTAGTTACATGAAATTTTAAAGGATGCTTTATAAATTTACATTTAAAATGCCATTCACAATTTAGGAAGGTGAATATTAGCAGTTTAAATAACACTGAGTTTCTGGAAGAATCAACATTCTTGGTAAATATTGAAATAACAATTATATAGACAATTATGTCCTGCTTAACAGCTTAAATGTCTGCAAACTTTAGATTTATAATAATTTTAACATTTTTCTTACTCCTGTCATTAGGCATACTTATAAGGAATCAATTTCATACTAGACCAATTTTAAATATGTTCTTATCCAAATTTGTTTATAATAAGAATAGTACATAGATATGTTTATTGTAAGGTTTGTTTCCAAGGATAAAACGAAGAAACTGAGGCCAGCACCAAAATAATTTAATGCAAGGGAATTTATTCAGGCTCCTGGCTGAGGTCCTGCCGTCCGGACAGGAGGGGCTGGAGAAGTTGCACAGACTCCTCTCAGACAGGGGGTTATATAGGGAGTGAAACAGCTCGATTGGTTGAGGGAGAGCAAGACTGCTATTGGGTAAGTTACAAGCCTTGACCTAGGAATTGGCTTGTTGTTGGTTGGAATTACTTGCCTGCTATTGGTTGTTAGGACTCGACTGCTATTGGTTGTTAAGACTCGGCTGCTATTGGTTGTTAAGAAGTTATGGTTGCAGCACCTTGTTTGCATACTGGGCTGTTTAAGAGAAGACCAGGCTGTGCGAGCAAGGGAGAAGGGAACATGCCGGAGCATGTCTGAGTTTGTTCGGGGCATGTCCGAGCTTGCTCGGGGCTTGTAAAAGGGAAAAAAAAGGGGGGTGGGGTGGTGCGTCCGAGCTCCCAGCAAGGCAATCGGCCTTACATTTATCACATTTCTGACATCATACCTCACGATTTTGAATGAAATAAAGGCATTTTGCGATAATAAGTGAATTCTAATAATTACCACTGAGTTACCATATATTAAGTGCATTGTGTGCCAAGCAAAATCTAAATGTTTTCCATGAAATAACTTATTTTATACTTATAGATAGCTACCCACAGATGCAAACTTCGTGTGTTCATTGCTTCATTTTACAGATGAGAAAGTGTAAAAATAGGGAAGCTTTAATGAATTTGCCCAAGATCTCACTGCTAATAAGTAGCCAATCTAAATCAGAAACCAAAATGTCCTCACTCCAAAAATGAGCTCTTGATTACCATATTGTATACATGCATTAGGCAAGAGACTAATAGGGCTTGAGTACATAAAGAAAATTCCATGCAGTTTTGAAAATTCATATTTATTTCCCAAGTCTTAAAATTTGAAAGTGTAAAGAGTGTAAGAGTGTAAAGACCATTAATATGAATAAATTTCAAAAAGGTTACACTTGATTCAGTTCAGTAAAATAATCATGTACTAGGTTCAGTGTTATGAGAAAAGGGAATAAGCTTTTAAATCACACAAAATAGGTTTTAGTTTTAGGATGTTCACTTCCTACTTGTATAATAATGGAAAATTAATTAATTTCTAATAGGCTTAGTTTCCTTAATAAAAATAAACTATAGTGCTTTGGAGATAGTTATTGAAGATTCAAGGATACAAAGAATGTAACATGAGACCTATGAGCTGGGTGCATGTAATTAGTAGATAGCACTCATTGAATGGTAGGAACCATTATGACAATGAACTTTCTAATTATATCCAACAGTTTCTACTTTCATCCAATCATGATTCCTAAAGTATTATTCTCAAAGTAAAATACACCTGACTCTTTTCACCATGAAGCATTTATTTTTCATGAAATATTTTATTAAACTTTACAGTTGACCCTTGGACAACACAAATTTTAACTGTGATGATCCACTTGTATGTGGATTTTTAAAACCAAACATAGACGGAAAATACAGTATTCATGGATATGAAAGGAAGGGAAAGAAGCATATATTAATATATATTTTTTTACTTTAAGCATGTAAGTGGGAATCAATTATTTTAGCTGTTTTAAAACATTCAAGTATTCAAATACTCAACAACTTCTAATTTCATAAGCTCATATGTACATTCAACTTAAGCTTAATTGCTTTTCAGTTTTTAGTAAAGATAGAGCTATTTGTTATTCTCTATAACAGTAATAATTCTTATTGTAAATACATTTATCTACATGAATTTGTCATATTATTTATTCAGAGGAAGTAAACCTTAATCATCTAGTTTTATGAAAAAAATGGAGTCAAGATTTTTAACACAGGTACGAAAACTATATTATGTTAAAAGGAATCTGAGAAACATTACTGAAACAGAATAAAATAGATGGATCTAAGTACAAACAAACAAAGCGTTAAGTTGAGCAAAAGAAGCCAGACACAAAAGGGTACACACACTACTGAAGTCCAAGAACAGGCAAAACTAAGCTATTTTGATTAAAGTCCAAAGCAGCTACATCTGACAAGATAGTCTGTACAGGGACATTAGGAAATGTTACAGTATGATAAAAAATATTCTATATTTTGCTTAGGTGCTCATTACATGGGTTCCTGAAATTGTCAAAACTCATACTGGATAAGATCTCTGCATTTTTAAAATATAAATTACACCTTCATAAATTAATGTTAACTAGACAAAAAGGCTATCCCTCTTTTCTTATGTTTTCTTTAATGTTAAAGCATTACAAGACAACTTGCACTGAATGTGAATTCAAGAACATGTACTTTTTAAAATTAATTTTGGAAAATTTTAAGATGGACTTCAAAGGAATAGTCGATTTGGAAAAACAGTTGAATAAAACAAATGTTATATTTACTAGTTAAAGAAAGACCAATATAATGGTCACAGAAACAATGATTTGGCACATGATATGCTCTCAATAAATAATCGTAGATTCAGAGATATTATAAATTCATAATGTAGGAAAATGTAAAATTTTTAAATAATGTTCCACTAATTACTGCCTATTTACAAATTCAACTCTGGATTTCATATATGGAGAACCTTTAGTTTCAAATATGTTACTATTGCTAAAGCATATTTCGAAAGTAGGGATTACTTGAAAGAAAGAATTTACAATATTATTGGACGAAGAAGTTTATCCTAGGAGAAACTAATTTAGATATTCACAAATTATTTTTTAGTATTTTTTACTAAACTTCTTGTTTCTATTTTGATAATGACACATGAGACTCTAAAAAACATAAAACAGAAAATCATTGTTACCTACCAATATAATAATATTGATTCCATTGGAATTTTCTAATCACCTAATATATATGTAAAACACAATATTATGATTTGTACAGGGCTTTCTATGGCACATCCTTCTAAATATTTGATTCCAAGTGAACAGCATTTCTATTATTTACCTCTGTGGATTTTGAAAACTTAAACATAACCAATCCTCTTTATGCACAGATTCCTTTTTTGCAAATTATTGTTCTTGCTGAAATTTGTTTGTAACTGCAAAGTCAGTGCTTACAATCCTTTTGCAGTCATTCACAGACCTTAGAGTGATGAACAGTTTAGCACCCAGTGCTCACCTTGCTACTTAGGGTCAAATGTGGTTATATTCTGCCCCCATATTTTATCTTTTATATTTCAAACAAGTATTTTTTCAGTCAATTTAGTGACATTCATTTAACATTTTTGTGCTTTTTGTCAGTGATTTTTGTGTTTACAATAGCCCCTAAGTATAGTCCGGTTGTGCTATCTAGTGTTTCTAAGCACAAGAAAATTATGATATATCTTATGGAGAAATTATATTTGTTAGATAAGCTTCATTCAAGTTGCTTATTAATAGGATGAAGAAAATCCTCTGGTTTATGTGTCATGACAACCTTGCTTTATGTTTTGTTTTTTTTTCTGTTTAGAGACATATTATTTATTTTATCTTTTTTGATTTGTTAACATTTAACTTACTGCCTGCATGAAGCTTACTTAACAAACATAATATATTCATACAGTTGAATACTATACCACTAAGGTAATGTAGATGAATCACAAACATAATGTTGAAAAAAACAAGCCTCATGTGAAAAGAATACATGCTGTAATATTCCATTTATACTAGTGTTCAAAACTAGCAAGACTAATAACCATATTAATCATCAAGCTACCCTTTGTGAAAGGATTTATTGACTGGAAGAGGTGGTTTTCTGAAGACCTGAAAATAGTTTCATGCTTGATGTTGTTTGTGGTAATGTTTAGGTGTTTACTTTCGAAAATACACAGAGGTAAATAATTATGATCTATTTATTTTTGTATCTGTGTTACATTTCACTGTGTGTATTTTTATGTTAGTCTTTATCCTTTAAATATAAATACTAAAATGTTGGCACATGAAATTATATGAGGTCTAGGATTTGCTCTAAAATAATCTTAGCTATGGAGTGGTGAATATGGATGAAAGCAGTTTTTTCATGGCTAATACTTATTGAAGCTGGCTGATGGGTACCCACCATTATATATGTTTGGAATTTTATTTCCTAAGAAGTTAAAATCCAGCAACAACTAACACTATAGTTAATATTTTATTGTTTGTCTAATTTATCTTTCCTCTTCTTTTATTTATATCAATCCAAATATCATCTTGAATTTCTAAGGCTGTGTTCTTAATAGCCCAAAATTAGAAATAAATGTTCATCAACAATAGAATGTCTCAATCAAGTGAGAGATACTCATACAGTTGAAGACTATATTGTATGAAACTGAAGAATTAGTTGTAACCAGAGGCTTGGAGGAGCCACATCCTGTATTTTGCCTAGGAGCAATGATTCAGTATTCACCAATTCATTGTTCATAGGGACTTTATAGAATATAACTACTGCAAAAATTGAGATAACCAACTGCTTCACTGTTGATATGAAATGGTGAATATAATGATTCTATGAGGAAATGTTCCAAATAAGATTAGTGAGGACAAATATTCACTTTTTGTGTTATTGTTTTTCATTCCTCGTTTAGCTTTAAAAAACTGTTCTCTTTTTACAATCACATTCTAATTTCTCTTACTATTGGTGTCTTCTCAAAATACTTAAGTTTCTTGTTTGTGATTTTCTTTAGCTGTTATATTTGCATTTATTTATATATTTTATATATTCTCAATAGCTGTATAAAATCATTTATGGACACAGACATGAACTAAACAAGTGATACTTTCAGGAAGTTGCCTCAGCTGATCATCATACATACATTGAATGCCCTTCAGAAAAAAAAAAAAGAATTTGTAATACTGAGACTTGTTGACGTGTTAAAGGATACAGAGCATAGCCATCTGTATAGCAGATGTTCCCTAAACACTGTGAATAGGTCAATATAGATTATAACAGTCTGTCATGTGAAGATTTTCAACTCCCACAAAACATTCAGAAATTCACAAAGCAGTAGTGTCTCATATCTCCTGTAATAAGAATAATAGTGACATGTTAGTACATCTGTATTTATGTAATACATGTCTATATGTGTGTGTGTACATGTATATGTAAATACTTCTGGTAGTCATATTCATAAATAAAATGAATGAAATTGAACGCTGAAATCCACTGTTTTTTTCAGACAAGATCTCGCTCTGTTGCCCACTCTGGAATGTAGTGGAGAGATCAAGGCTTACTACAGTCACAACCTCCTGGGTTCTAGCAGTCCTCTCACTTCAGCCTCCAGAGTAGCTGGGGACTGTAGGTATGCATGTGCAACCATGTTGGGCTATTTTTCTCTTTTTGTAAATAGGGGGTGTCATTAAATTATTCAGGCTAGTCTCAAACTTTTGGCTCCAGCGAATCTCCTGCCTCAGCCTCCCAAAGTGCTGGGATTACAGGTGTGAGCCATGACGGCTGGCCAGAATCCTCTGTTTTCTAAAAACATTTTATATGCTGCTTTCTTCTGCTTTTCTGCGTCTGGCATAGGCCTCTTCATTCGAGACTTTTTAGTCTTTTCAGACCTCCCATGATTGCCCATATACTTTATCTTCTTTTTTTCTTGGCTATTTCTCTCATATTAGCCTCAGCGCTATCTTAAGTGTGAACAGGTCTACCATTTGAGCAGATCATGAAATTTGAGCAGATCATAAAAAATTGTATTACTGATCCATTTTGTGTATCACATTTTACATATGTATGGCTGTATGTACATACTTACATAATCTAGTAGTAGAAATAAACAGGAATTATCTGTGCTAAGACATTGACCTTAAATGTGCAACTATGGGGGAGAGCAAACCTCGCCTTGGGACACTCTCTGAGTCTGCTCATCCTCCACTGTCAGCCAGTAAATACCACATTCTTGAAGTTAGGGATCAGTTTTTACTGAAATTGTCAAGAAAGACAGCCATGAGTAAAAACATGGTGAAATCTGTTACTATTACACTAATGCTTTTCATTTAATTTTCAAGTAGCCTAAAATTTTGTCTAAAAAAGAGTTTTAAGTTATATTTAGAGATTATTTATAACCTTCATATGATATCGCTATAGAAAAAAAGGTTTTCTTTATTAACACATCTAATACAGTTGTTTCTCTTTTATTTTTCAAAGATATAAACTAAATTTATTGTAGAATTATATTTCTTCTTGCAATTTTTCAGAAATATTGAAAGTACATATGACCACAAATACACAATTAGAGAAACTTACATATGGCATACAAAATGAGCTCAAATCCTGTAAAGAGAACACTTAAAATTGAATTACCCTGCATACTCAGTTTTTTTTCCTGTAGTCTATTATCAGTCTTTGGTAGGCTTTGTCACCATGTGTGTGTGTGTGTATATATATATATTTATTTATGTGTGTGTATATATATATATATGTATATATGTATTTATTTTAATATACTTTTGTATGTATATATTTTTATTTTAATAAATATATACATATATAGATTTATTTTAAGATGGAGTCTCACTCTGTCTCCAGGCTGGAGTGCAATGGCATGATCTCAGCTCACTGCAACTTCCACCTCCTGGGTTCAAGAGATTCTCCTGCCTCAGCCTCCCAAGTAGCTGGGACTACAGGCACACACCACCACCACAATTAATTTTTGTCTGTGTAGTAGAGACGAGGTTTCACCACGTTAGCCAGGATGGTCTCGATCTCTTAACCTCATTATCTGCCTGCCTCGGCCTCCCAAAATGCTGAGATTACAGGCATGAGCCACTGCACCCAGCCAATCACCAAGTATATTTTTTGAAAGGCAATTAAAGAAATAGGATGTAGTTTATTTTAAAGAACTATCTATTAAACATTATACTTATAAATGCAATTTCTTCACAGAAAAAGGCATATCAGTGATGTAGAAAATCATTAATTGATAATAATATATTAAAATTTCATGATACTTTTTTGTGACATTTTTGTCGTTTCAAAAAGTTTGTAGAGCTAGAGAAAAACATTTATCTTTTCAATAGTTTGCATCTTGAAATTATAAATATGACTTCAAATTTGCAAATATTACATTGTAAAGAGTAAAATCCTTCAAACCATCTATTCTAACAAATTTCTGTCATAAATATTTATTCAGCAAACTTAATCTTGATTAATAGTGACAAATGTAAAGTTTCCCCTGAATGTCCCATATGTTGCCCACAAGACCAATTTTATCTCCCTCAGTTGTAGAACTTTGGGATCCTGCTCTCCAAAATGAATCTGGTCCAATAGTATGCATGACCCCAGTAAGTAGATCGAAAGGCATGGACGGACACCCTTCTTTTTTTTTCTCATTATTTCCACAGATAGTACTGTTTAATTTTTTAAAACTTTATTTTATTTTTTTGTTTTGCTTTGCTTTTATAGTCTAACTCCGTGACATAGTTATTTTCTAGCAACAACATTTTAAATTTGTTCTATTAGATACCTGAAAACAAATCAATGTAATTCAATTGTAAAATTTCATAGTTTGAAAATCATGGGTAAACCTGGAAGACATTGTGTTAAGTGCAACAAGCCAAGCATAGATATTCAAATACTGCATGATCTCACTTGTATGTGGAATATAAAATAGTTGAAATCATTGAAGCAGACAGTGTAAGAGTGGTTACCAGGGACAGAGATGAGGGGGGTGAGGATTGAGAGATGTTGGTCAAAGGATACAAAATTTAAGTTTATTGAACTAGTAAGTTCAAGAAATCTATTGTAAACATGGTAACTGTAGTTAATGACTATATATTTTTGAAAACAGAATTTAAATGCTCTTACCACAAAACATGTATATAATATGTTAATTAGCTTGATTTAGCCATTGCACAAGCTATGCATATTTTAAAACAACACATTGTGTACAACAAATATACAAAATTCTATATGTTGATTTAAAAATAAAATGGGAATAAAAATATCAAAGCATAGCTATGTAAGAATGGGTGAATATTTATAAACAATAAGAATGACTTTTGCAATGGGAATTCCATTTAAAAAGAAAATACTAAAATGTCAGCTTGGAAGCTATTTAGCTAACTGATATTTCTACTAAATCTATCCCCCACTGGTTCCTTGGTGTCCTCATAGGTACTACTTAAACCGTCTCTTCTCACTTCGTTCTCAGCTCTCCAAAATTTGCCTTTAATGCTACCTTCTAGGAGACTTGGCCTTATAAACACTGAACTTCCTTGTACTTACAGTTTATTTTTAAATCATAATTATATTCTCTTCCTAAATCGGAGATTGCAAACTAGTGCGGTTGTTGAGACAGTGGGCATATTTTATTTGACCTATTTATATTTTAATGTTTAAAAATATGTTGCCAATCTTAGCATCAAGATACTTTACATAAAGAGATTTTATATAAAATTAGTATATTAGAAGACTTGGTAACATGGGCTCCATATTCCAAGATGGCAAGAATTTGCGGGAATTGAGTAGCAGCTACTGCTAGCAGCTACCCTCTATGAGTAGCATCAGAGAGGGCATGTTCTATCCATTTGCCACCATCTCAACATGCTTGCTTCACTCATTTTTATTACCTGAGGAATCCTTGTAAAATGTAAGTTTTCAGTTTCTGAAAATAAAATTAAATATCACAACTTTTTGTTGCCTCTTAATTGTTTTTACCGTGAAAGAATCCTAGTCAAAAATTAAGAAAACAAATCTCAGAGCAAACTTTAAAAGGCTGCAGTCTGCAGAGGCACAGAACTTATGTTTATTGATAAAGTGCATTTAGTTCTTCTAATACTGGAATGATTACAGAAACTACGAAATGCAAGCACAAGAAAAAGGGCATCATATTCTGATGTGGCGTGGGGAATGCTATTTGAGGGGTGGTATGGGAGCAGGTGGTATCTAATTAAGGTGAAATTTAATAAGTAGTATTTTAGCTAAAACCTAAAAACTGTAAAGGGAGTAATATTTTAGCTTAAACCTAAAAACTGGTTATAAGAGAACATTGTGCAAAGACCTATAGGTTAAAAAAAATAACAGTGATTCTTTTGTGGAGATGAGTAAGAATTAAGACTAGCCATTTAAGTTAAACATCAAATCATGGTTTTGTATACTACACACATTAAGTTCTGACATTGTTTTAATCCAAAATGAAAAGATGTGGCTATCTCTCTGACTGCTGTGACCTGATGCTGTTACAGTCAACCAATACTAGAAGCAGTCAAGAAACTCCCAGTATTTCCTCTAATAGACAGAAAAATTATTGTCTCCAACTTCTCATTCTCAAACTTGCCACTTGCATATAATTACCAACCTGGATTTCATTGCCCACCCATAAATGGTTTTTTATTTTAAAGGAAAGTAACTAACCTTTTCTTACCATTTAAATTATAGCTTTCAGGTAACATTGCATCAAGAGTTTTAAGGAGAAACAACAGATGCAATTTCTCCACAGGAGCTAAAATGCTAATGGCTATAAATTGGTCCAAATGTGGTTTTGCACTGAATCAAGGTCTTCTATTTCCTCACCCATAGCAAGAATCATAAAGCTGGGCATTTCAGACATTATAAGTAATCCTATGTAAGGCGCAAAGCTGTTCTTTTGAAACCCTTCAGTTTGTGGTTTTGAGCTGCCAGCTGGTATATTCTTTTATGTAATAAGGAGCTGATTTTTATGCTATAACATTTCTAGTGTACAGTTGGTAAAATGAGAAGGTATTTAAAATCTTTTTTACCTTTCAGCTCACTCCAGTTGGTACCACGATATTCACAGGATTTTCAGGAGACAATGGAGCTACAGATATAGACGATGGACCAAATGGACAGATAGAGTATGTTATTCAGTATAATCCAAATGATCCGGTATGTAAATATCTATCTGCAATGTAATTTTCTTAACAGGAATAAAATTAATGATTTTTAGCTGATATTTATTGTATTATTCAAATAACTACCAGAACCAGATTAGTAATGATACTATTATTAAAAATTGTCTCAAAATTGAATTATTTTTAATATTTATGCTTTAGAAGCTAATTTTTGGTGGTATTTATAGGTAAGGCTTAAAATGTATTCATAGACATAACATGCCTCTTTTACTAAATTTGTTATGTTTGTGGTCTCCAAAGTGTTCTAAACAAATCACTGGAGATGAGATAACAAGTGTCAAACATTTTATGCAGCTTAAATTAATACCAATATTGTTGCTACACCACCAGCACTCACAACAGGTATTGCTGGAATTGACAAGCCTTTAAATTTCTAGACATCCACCAATTAAACCAAAGATAGGGAAGATATGACAAAAGCCACTAGTTATAGTCTGTTTTATGTTTTTTTCTTCCTTTATTTTCCCATTAAACAAGAGGATTTCTATGTTGTTTTTTAAGCTGTGAATCATTTCTTCTAATGATATATTATTAAAAATAAAAGACAAAATTAGAATTTTTTAACTGAAGCTGGAGTCAGAAACCCTGCCTGCCATCTCCCCACTTTATTTTCTTGAGGCAGTTCCTCAGAATCCCATGGGCTCCCCAAAGCAAGTATAAATACACTGTCAAGTTGAATGCATCGTTTTTTTGTTTAATAATAGAAATATAAACAATGGTGAAGTTAGTTTTTTGTCCTTGTTTTTGTCATTTTATGTTGTAGATAAGATTTAAACAAGCAAAACAAAAAACAAAAAACTCAGGGATAGTAGTGAGAGACTAAGAACTCACAGTAAGATCTACATCACAAATTTATTAAGTAAATTGTGGATGCATTTTTCTTGTTGTATCCTCACAAATCAGTTAGCAGTAGTAGTATCTCTGCTGCATAGCAAAGAAAACTTCATATGTGATTTGCATCATGTTACAAAACTACTTCTAAACTGTAAAATCCAATTTCAGGCTATTCTTCCTCTATTGTGTTCTCACAGAAAAACTTTTAATACGTTTGTTAAAATTCTAATAAATTTGGAAAATAAGTGTGTGTGTGTGTGTGTGTGTGTGTGTGTGTGTGTGTGTGTGTGTATATATGCATATATATATATTTCATGAACATAGCAGGGTAAAGGTCAGGTTTTAGAGTTTTTTCTTCCTTTTTTTTGCTTTGTTTCTTTAAAAGAGGACTTTTTTTTAAGGCAGAGATAATAAAACAGATTTGGGATATGATGAGAATGTGACAGAGAAGGACAGTATGAAGGGTTACATAAGAAGTGAAGTGGAAAGTGTCAAAGAAACAGCAGAGGAAAGGGCAGCAGAAATGCTTTTTCTGAAATGTAGAAACAGCTGACAGAACATTCTATTTCTAAACCACTCATTTTGTTTGCTCTTTAGGTATTTTTTTAAATTAATTGTATGTGCATGCCATGATTTTAGCTCACATTTTATGAAGGTGACCTTCTGATCTTTACTCCCTAAGCTGTAAAAATAAAATCTCCTAGCAAGTATCGAAATACCAGTCCATGCATTTTAGAGAAATAATTATTGCATGCATACAAAATATTTAATGTTTAATTCTTTGAGAGCAAAATATATTACTTGAAAATTATCTTTTCTACTTAAAATGTAGACATTTAGGCTTAAATTCTTTGTTATCTATGCCGTAATTCTGTCTGGATGCCTCTCATTCCAGGGATGTGTAGTCTTGCTGTCCAATATAATATGTAACTGTTACTACCAAAAGTGAATAAACCAATCAGCCACATGCATTTTCAAAATTACAAATAAAAAATATATATGTTAGCAAGCTAGCACTACTGTGAAATAAAGTTCTCAGCATGGTCTTAATTTTGTGAACAAAATAATGAGATATGACAGTTAAGTTAGGATGTACTAAAGGAACAAAGCATTAACCAAGGTACAGTCTTAGGGAGAGAATCCACCATTAAACATTATATAAAATTAGCATAAACCTCAGGACCGATTTATTTTTTTGTAAAATCTGTGAGGAAATATATGATAAATGTTATGTTCTGCCACCACTAAATCTCTAATTCTGCTTATATTAATGGTACCAAAATGTGGCATTTTTACTTAAAATGCCAAATAATAATATTTCAGTAATAGCAAAATAGCAATAATTGCAATTCAACTGTTTTTGTAAAACAAAGAAAAATTTGGGAATAAATAGTTGCTGAACTGATTGACCCAATTTAAAGTGAAAATGTTCCCGTAGTGTGCATTTTCACACTTCTATAAAGAATACCTAAGACTGGGTAATTTATAATAAAAGAATTTTAATTGACTCACAGTTATGAATGGCTAAGAAGGCCTCAGGAAAATTACAACCACAATGAAAGGGAAAGGCTAAGGAAGGAATGTCTAACATGGCAGCAAGAGAGAGATTGAAGGGAGAAGTACCACTATGAAACCATCGTATCTCATGAGAGTGCCCTCACTATCACAAGAACAGCATGAGGGAAACTGCCACATGTTCCAGTCACCTCCCACCAGGTCACTCCTTACATACATGAAGATTACAATTAAACATGAGATGTTGGTGGGAATGCAGAGCCAAACTATATCATTTTGCCCCTGCTCTCTCCTAAATCTCTTTTCCTTTCAACATTTCAAAACCAATTATACCTTCTCAATGGTTCCCCAAAGTCTTAAATCATTCCAGCATTAACTGAAAGTTCAGGTCCAAAGTTTCATCTGAGATAAGGCAAATCCCTTAAACCTGTGAGCTTGTAAAATCAAAAACAAGTTGTTACTTCCAAGATACAATAAGGTTACAGACATTAGGTAAAGACACCCATTCTATATGTCATAAATTGGCCAAAATAAAGGTGCCACAGGCCCCATGCAAGTACAAAACGCAGCAGGGCAGTCATTAAAATATCTTAAAGCTCCAAAATCTAATTTGCTCCATGTCTCATATACAGGGCACTCTAATGCAAAACGTGGGCTTCCAATGCCTTGGGAAGCTCTACTCCTGTGGCTCTGCAGGGTACAGCCCCTGTAGCTGCTTTCACAGGCTAGCACTGAGTGCTTGTGGCTTTTCCAAGCACATGGTGCAAGCTGTCTGTGGCTATATCATTCTGGGATCTGGAGGAGACAGTGGCCCTCTTTTCATACCTCCACTAGGCAGTCCCAAGTGGGAACTCCATGTGGCAACTCCATTACCACTTTTTCCCTCTGCATTATGCTAGATGTTTTCCATGTGGGCTCCACCCCTGCCACAGACTTCTGCCTGGACATTTCCAGCATTTTCCTCTGAAACCTAAGTGGAAGTTCCCAAAGCTCAACTATTGTCTTCTGTGTACCTGCATGCCCAATACCACATTTAAGCTACCACCGCATGGGGCTTGCACCCTCTGAAGCAATGGCCTAAACTGTATGTTGGCCCCTTTTAGACATGGCTATAGCTAGAGTGGCTGGGACACAGGATGCCATGTCCTGAGACTGTACAGAACAGTGGAGCCCTGGTCCCAGCCCAGAAAACCATTTTTCCCTCCAGATCTCCATGCCTGTGATTTGAGGAGCTGCCATGAAGATCCCTAAAATGCCCTGGAGACATTTCCCCATTGTCTTGGCTATTAATATTTGGCTTTCATTATTTATGTAAATTTCTGCAGCCAGCTTGAATTTTCTTCCAGAAAATGGGATTTTCTTTTCTACCACATGGTCAGGCTATAAAATTCTTCAGAGTTTTATCCTCTGCTTCCCTTTTAAACATACATTCAAATCTCAAATAATGTCTTCATTAATGCATTTGACTGTACACTTTCAGAAAAAGCCAGATCCCATCTTGAATGTTTTGCTGCTTATAAGTTTCTTCTGCCAGATACCCTAAATAATCTTCCTGAAGTTCAAAGTTCCACAAATCTCTAGGACAGGGGCAAAATGT
This sequence comes from Cheracebus regulus, assembly GCA_963574635.1. Classification (NCBI taxonomy): domain Eukaryota; kingdom Metazoa; phylum Chordata; class Mammalia; order Primates; family Pitheciidae; genus Cheracebus; species Cheracebus regulus. The sequence continues at coordinate 54,664 of CAUYQU010000762.1, forward strand.
GACCAGTCACTCTGTTAAAGCATACCAAGAGTGATTTTCGCTCCAGTTCTCAAAAAGTTCTTCATCTCCATCTGAGAACGCCTCAGCCTGGACTTCATTGTCTGTATCACTACCAGGATTTTGGTGGAAGCAATTCAGAAAGTGTCTAGGAAGTTCCAAACTTTCTGTCATCTTCCTGTTTTCTTCTGAGCCCTCCAAACTCTTCCAACCTCTGCCTGTTATTCAGTTCCAAAGTTACTTCCACATTTTCAGATTATCAATTTAACAGTACTCCACTATCCCAGTAACAATTTCCTGTATTAATTTATCACACTGCTACAAAGATACTACCTTAGACTGGATAATTTATAAAGAAATTAGGCTTACTTGACTCTCGGTTCTGAAGGGCTGTGGAGGTCTCAGGAAATTTACATTTATGGTGGAAGTTGAGGGAGAAGCATAGTGACTCTTACATGCAGCGGTATGCAGACAGAGTGAAAAGGGAAGTGCCACTTTTAAACCATCAGATCTCTTGAGAACTCACAATTGGGAGAACAGCATAAGGGAAACTGCCTCCAGGAGCCAGTCACCTCCTACCAGGACCTTCCGTCAACACATAGAGATTACAATTTAACATGAGTTTTGGGCGGGGACACAGAGCCAAACCATATCAACTAGATGGGTAGGCAGACATGAGCAAGGCAGGAGAGGACCTCCTCCAAGAATGTCAACTGACCATCAGGTGATGGTCAGGTGGCTGTTAAACTGTCTCTGTAAAATAATAATTGGTTGCAGCCAGTGCCAGGGAAAGATCGTCTCTTGAAGTTGGTGATCAGCAGCTTTCTAATAAGAGCACAGAAGTTGGGCAGGAGGGCTGAAGCATGCACATTAAGAGGCAAAATGGTAGTATTTAACCAGTATATGACCTTCCTCTGGGAATGCTTAACAGGCAAGAGAAAAATGCCTCAAGTCAGCATGCATACAACTTCAGTAAACATGTTGCTCTTGCAGCCCCCGCCAAATGCACTGGCAGGCCACTGTACATGTGGACAGCCTGTCCCCAAAGAAAAAATGAAGGGAGGAGAATCACAAACCCCCAGACCATGCCAACGTATAAAACCTCAAGTCAAAGGATGAACAGGGCACTTGGATCTTTCAGGTTGCCCAGTTAGCAGTCTTCCAAGAGTATTTTGCTTGCTTTCATTCCTGCTCTAAAACTTTTTAATAAGCTCTCACTGCTGCTCTAAAAGTTACCTCAGTCTCTCTCTCTGCCTTAAACTTACTTCTGCCCCTAGACCACATTACTTCCTCTGAGGAGGTGAGGACTGAGCTATCGCAGACCCAAATAGATTCACTGCTGTTAACAAAAGCACTTCTGCTGTTTACCAGAAATGTTTGGTTCTTCCTTTCTTCAGACATCTGCTGGGGGTGTACTTTCCTTGCTGAAGAAAATTATTTGCTTTGACTGTGAAATGTAAATTCAAAGTACCAACATACAAGTAATCGTATTCTCTGCCCCTGCTGTTGTGATCAGAGAAAAACATATGAGGAGAAACATTGATTAGTCAATGACAACAATAAACAGAGCCCACTTGCTTATGTACATTAGATATGTAGATATGAAGAGTAAAGGAACAACAAAAGTTTAATTGTTTGTTCCTGTAGCGTTCCGTATCCTTTTCTGGCTGATGTATTTAGGAAAAAAAAAATTATTCTATTAAATATCTTATTCTAAAAGTCCTCTGGACAATTGTTAAAATATTATTTAAAAATACATTAAAACATAGTAAGAAAGACCGTATTCAGGACCACTGCAACAAGTATAGAAATCATTGCAATGAGATCTTGCAGTAGCAGAGAGATATTGGGCTCAACTACAAATAAAGCATGGACAAGTGGGACTTTAGAGCCAGGAGCAGGGTCGGGGTCACTGGATGGAAAATTACTAGGAGAAAACATCATATATAAGGGGAATTCTGGCTAAATCACACTAAAGTGATTCTTGCTGAAGACAAGTCAGGGTCATCAGACATCACCTGGGGGATGGTGCAGGATGAGAAATCTGATGAGATATCAAGGTAAGTCATTTATCGAAGGTCAACGGATTCTTGCTAAAGTGACTTATCATGTTTCTTTATTAAAAAGTGATTTTATAAGGAAGTATACAGATGAGCCTAAGAGAAGTTTCAGAAGCCTGACGCAAGTTTGACTAAGCAAAGAATCTTTTCAGTCCCCACTATTGTTCAGAAGCAGCAGCATTTTTCCTTCCTTTGTATAATATAAGTTCTTTTTCTCATTTGGTCACCTTTAGTCTATTAAGCACAACTTGAATTATCTGCTGGAACTTGGTAGTAGAGAATACGTAAAAATATGTACTGGACAATATATGTTGCCAGGTCTTTAATGAGGGGCATTTAGTTTCTATGCAATTTGTAGCATACTTATCACAGTTATTGTAAAATACTGTTTTTTTATTTAATGCCTTCATGGTAATACAAAGTTAGGGTTTCTATAATGCATTGAACTAATTCAGGGGTTTCTATGTAATCTTTTGGTTTCCCTGAGCCACACTGGAAGAAAAAGAATTGTCTAGGGCTGCACATAAATTACACAAACATGAACAATACCTGATGAGCTATTAATAAAAAATCACAAATCTTACAATATTTTAAAAACATTTACAAGTTTGTGTTGGAACACATTCAAAGCCATCCTGGGCCCTATGTAGCCTGTGGCTATGGGTTGGACAAGCTTGAATTAGATTGTTTCTAAAAAAGGAAGAAAAAAAAAACTCTTTGAAATGGAGAAGAATTAGTCATCACATGGTCTGCGAAACTTTCATTTTTGAGAATTTCTAATACGTAAAATCTAAATATAGGTATCATTCTGATGTTGAAATGTCATAGCAAGATTAGTAAGATGATTCATACAATACATTATCACATTTTTATCTTAATTTTTAAATGCTAGATGGGAGGCATATTTATTTAGCATTTTAAGTATTTGACCTAAAGTCATAAGGAGGAAACTGATGACATATCCCTTGTAGCAGTCTCCAGTGGACTGAGAAAGCAGCACAACATTGCTATTAACTACTGTTACTACTGAGAAAAAAACTGAAGACACTTAAGCAATATGCATAGGCAGCTTCTTTGTTGGAGGTATTACAGTGCTGTTTCAGTGGGCGATGACATCTTTTATCAAGACTGCCTGAGTAAATTGTCCTTCTTTTGTAATATGTTTGACTCCCTGCAGCTTTGAGAGAATTCAGAAAAATATGAGCCATAATTTTCATTTTTAATGTGTAAGCATTTGAATTTCCTGAGTCAGGAAGTTAAAATTACATTTCAAGGACAAAAGATTTTTAAATAAATCACCATCCTGAAGTAGTTCTGTATATATATAAGTCAAAGTCCAATTTTCAGTTGTTAATAAAATATTTAAGGCTAAGCTAAAACTGTGATTGCTTATTCCTAGGTAGATTGCTAAAAAGAAATTTACTATGGTTAATAATGCTTTACAGGGTACATAATACCATGAGAGTCCCATGCCCCGATGAAGTCATAATATTCTAATTTTACTGGAAACTCATGTTTAATTAAGCCATGATGTAAAAGCCTTCTTGATTTAAAACTTTGAACCTCAGTCTTTTCACTCCAAGCCTGTGACTTTTAACTTTACAACATATATGCTTCGAAAGCCAGCCAGGCACAAATACAGTGTCCTGAGAAGCTGGCTGGAATAAGATAAGTTGAGCTGCGTTGTAATCATAATGTGTCATTAAATGTACCTGTATGTGTTTGTTTTTGTGTGAGAGAGTGGTAAATTTTTATTGTGACCAAAAGTTCTCTGGAAAGAAATTTGGAGGAAAGAGACTTTATTTCAGTGAATAGTTTTCAAACCATGGATATACAGCCTGTGGCTTAAAGCTAAGATACATTTCAGAAAACAAAGAAAAGGTTCAGATTTTGTAGCTAATTCCCACCCAGTTTCCTAATCAGCTGTGGTCATACAAATGAAGGATTTAATTGCTTAATTCTGAGTGGTCAAAACAGATAAGTCCTGACTGGTCTATACACTGATTGGTTGGTTCAAGAGAGCTATGATTGGTTGATTTCTAAGCCCCAAATCAGAAGTTTCTGTCAGATGTTTATTTCAAAGGGCTGGTACTAAAGGGCCAGTGTAGAGGTGGGGTAGCAGGCAAAGGGTGGTAATTCTAGCAGCAGTTTATCTTGGCACTAAGAACGGGATCTGGTTTTGCTTCACTGTTGTGTTAGTCCATTTCCACACTGTTGATAAAGACATACCTGAGACTGGGTAATTTATAAAGAAAAAGAGATTTCATGGACCCACAGTTCCATGTGACTGGGGAGGCCTCTCAATTATGACAGAAGGTGAAAGGCAAGTATTACATGGCAGCAGACAAGAGAGAATTGAAAGCCAAGAGAAAGGAGTTCCTGCTTATAAAAACCATCAGATAGCATAAGACTTATTCACTACCATGAGAACAGCATTGGAAAGACCTGCCCCCATGATTTAAATGTCTCTCGCCAAGTCCCTCCCACAACACATGGGAAACTACAATTCAAGATAAGATTTGGGTGGTGATTCAGCCAAACCATATCACTCTACCCCTGGCCCCTCCCAAATCTCATGTCTTCACATTTTAAAAACAATCATGCCATACCAACAGTCCCTCAGAGTCTTAACTCATTTCAGTATTAACTCAAAAGCTCACAGTCCAAAGTCTCATCTGAAACAAAGCAAGTTCCTTCCACCTACAAACCTATAAAATCAAAAGCAAGTTAGTTACTTCCTAGGTACAATGAGGGTATAGGCATTGGATACATATACTGATTCCAAATAAGAGAAATTGGCAAAACAAAGGGGCTAAAGGCCCCATGCAAGTCTGAAATCCAGTGGGGCAGTCAAATCTTAAAGCCCCCAAATGATTTTCTTTGACTCCATGCCTCACATCCAGGTCATGCTGCGCAAGAGGTGGATTCCCATGGTCTTGGGCTGCTCCACCCCTGTGGCTTTGCGGGGTACAGCCTCACAGTTTGGCATTGTCTTCAGCTTTTTCAGGTATGTAGTACAAACTGTCAGTAAATCTACATTCTGGGGTTCAGAGGACAGTGGCTCTCTTCTCACAGCTTCACTAGACAATGAGCCAGTGGTAACTCTTTGTGGGGGCTTCAACCCCACACTTCACTTCCACACTACCCTAGCAGAGGTTCTCCATGAGGGCCCTGACCCTGCAGCAAACTTTTGCCTGTACATCCAGGCATTTCCATATATCCTTTGAAATCTAGGTGGATGTTCCCAAACCTCAATTCTTGACTTCTGTGCACCCACAGGCTCAACACCATGTGAAAGCTGCCAATGCTTAGGGCTTGTACCATTTGAAGCCATGGCCTGAGCTGTATCTTGGCTGCGTATAGCTATGACTGGAGCAGCTGGGACGCAAGGCACCAAGTTCCTAGGCGGCACATAGAAGGGGGTCCTGGACCTGGCCCATGAAACTATTTTTTTTCTCCTAGGTCACCTGGCCTATGATGAGAGGGGATGCCACAAATATCTCTCCCCCATTGTCTTGATTAACATTTGCCTCCTCATGACTTATGCAAATGTCTGCAACTGGCTTGAATTTCTCCTCAGAAAATGGGTGTTTCTTTTCTATTGCATCATCAGGCTGCAAATTTTCTGAACTTTTACGCTTGTCTCACTTTTAAAACTGAATGCTTTTAATAGCATTCAAGTCACATCTTTAATGCTTTGCTACTTAGAAATTTATGTCATAGCAAGAGTCACTTTTACTCCTGTTCCCAACGAGTTCCTCATCTCTATCTGACACCACCTTAGCGTGGATTTCATCATCCATATCATTATCAGCATTTTGATCAAAGCCAATAAACAAGTCTCTAGGAAGTTCCAAACATTCTTGCCTTTTCCTGTCTTCTTCTAAGCCCTCTTAACTGTTCCAACTACTCCTGTTACCTACTTCCACATTTTTGGATCTCTTTACAGCAGGACCTCACTCCACCAGTTCCAATTTACTATGTTAGTCTGTTTTCACATTTAGACATACCTGATAAAGACATACCTGAGACTGGGTAATGTATACAGAAAAAGAGGTTTCATGGACTCACAGTTCCACATGCCTGAGGAAGCCTCACAATTATGGTGGAAGGTGAAATTCTTGTCTTACATGGAGGCAGACTAAGAGAGAATTGAGAGTCGAGTTATTTCCCCTTATAAAAGCATCAGATCTCATGATATTTATTCACTACCACAACAACAGTACAGGGAAAATGCCATGATCCAATTATCACACACCAGGTCGCTCCCACAACACATGGGAATTATGAAAGCTATAATTCTATGAGATTTGGGTGGAGATGCACCTAAACCATATCAATTGTAGAAAAGAAGATCCCATGATGCTTTGACATCTTTTTGAGAACAGAGAGTATGTGACCACTTCATCACCTAGGCATGGCCACCTGGTTTTGTTTTAACTCACTTCAGTTAGTCATAGGGAGTCCATTTTGTCTGTCAACGAGAAACATATTTATGAAGCAGAAAAAATGATCAAAGTGTTGGTACTTTCTCTTAAAAGCAAAGTTAGTGCTGCCTACTCAAATTGCAGTTGTCTCTTGGGTGGACAAAAGTTGTGTAACCATGCTTAGTCCTCCACCTTCTACTCCAAGCAATTGAATTAGGGGAGACACACAATGACAGGTAACATAGAATGTTCAGCAGCTGATGGCACAGTAGCTGAGCTTAATCAGACAAGCTTAAGGCTGACTAAAGACTGATAAGGACAAAGTTGATGCTGTTTATTGGAACTAAACCAGGGACCCACAGTTATATTCAACATGAGCAAATGGGAGAAACCTGAAGAGAGAAGAAAGAGGCACAGAAAAAGAGGCAGAGATAAGGGGAGAGATTTCAAAAAAAAGTGTCAAAAAATAGTAAGAGAATTTACAGATTCTTAGAGACAAAGAGAAAATCATAGTTATCTAAATTTCCGCCACTTCTCAATTACAGGTCTGTTGAGGCACATTGGTACTAAGGGTCTGTCTTTAGGTCACCAGAAGCTGTGTGTGTGTGTGTGTGTGTGTATTCTTTAAAAATTTTCTTCTTTTGAACTGAATTTCTAGTCATCACAGCTAAAAAGAGAATATTACAAACAATAGTTACAGGTGTGAAAGACTAAAAGAAATTTTCCTTTCCTAAAAATGATGAATGACCAGATGATCTATCAGCTGAGAAGTAATAGTACTAATAACCCTGTATTCGATTTCTAAAGTATCTTTAACTGGAGGACTCAACACCTTCTTGCAGAGAGCTGCGGTTTAAACTGGTAGAAACCCATCTTCACACATATTAGTAAAGGGGGTTTTGCGGGGTTGGAATCATTTTGGGAAACACAGAGTTTGCTAGGGCATCAATATTCCTTCTGTCTCCATTTATTGAATGTGAATGTGTGTGACGGGCATTACAGCTGTCTCCTACCCTATTTCCCATATTTCTAATAGTGATAAATTGTTTAAACTGCCTTATGCCCTCATTTTACTAAATGGAGAATTGTCCCTTATTTGACAATTGTTGTCACTGAACTGTCGGAAAGTTGTGAGTGGACCTTTCTTAATGGAGGCCAGGTGTTTGGGGCCTGTGAGTATTAAATCATTTAGCCATAATTGGATTCTTCTCATTAATACACTGCAGGTAGCTAGCACTTAAATTCTCATCACCCAAAGAAACCAATGTCAGTTTGTGTTTAAAAGAGAAGTGTCCAAAACTATCAGAAAGAGGGCAATGGCCTGGCTTCAGAAATGTAAGGCAACTTATATAAATGGGAATTGCTCTGTTCCCAGACTTTTCTGCTTCATTGGTGGAACAAAACTCTAAGAATGAAAGAAGAGAAAAATAAATAGCAAGGAGAGAGGGTGCAGTCACTCTTAGACTTATGTAGTACAATGATTTCTCAAAGTAAAATCTGAATCATCTGCATCAGAATCACCTGGTAGATTTGTTAAAAATGCTGATTCCAGAGAATTTCTGGAATTTGGGGGAATGGATGGTAGGAATCTGCAATCAAAATGCCTCATGCTTATGATCCTTATACATTATAAGCTTTGAGAATGTTCTTAGTATTGTTTTATTTTTTCATTGCTTTATTATGGATTTATTTATAAAAAATCTACCTTTTTCCTTGCTCAATTTAGCTTTTCCTTTTTTTTTTAACTTTTAAGTAAACACTTTAGAAGTATCATGAAAGCAAGGCATTTACTTAGTTGATCTAATCCAGTATTCTTTTTACTAGAGGAAAGAGAAAGACTATCATAAAGAGGTATCCACATTTGCTTCTAATTTTCTTGATTTTTATTCTGTGTTTTAGAGAAAGAATGCTCAATAATTGTTTAATTAATTTTAATATAGTGGCTTTCCATATGCAACATTTCAGAAGCATGATTGATCATAAAGTATATCCTATCCTTATGTTTTATAGAATACAAGTATTTATGAAACACCTAATAAAATGGAAATCTAGGCTGGGTGCAGTGACTCATACCTGTAGTCCCAGCACTTTGGAAGGCAAGGTGGGCGGATCATTTGAGGTCAGGCATTCGAGACCAGACGGGACAACATGGTGAAACCTGATCTCTACTAAAAATTTAAAAAAATTAGCCAGGTGTGGTGGCACGTATCTGTAATCCCAGCTACTCAGAGGCTGAGGCAGGAGAATTGCTTTAACTCAAGAGACAGAGGTTGCAGTGAGCTGAGATCACGCCACTGCACTCTAGCCTGGGTGACAGAGCAAGACTCCATATGTCTCAAATAAGTTAAAAATGAAAATGTAAGAATCTATAAAATCGCTAAAGTGTAGATTTAGCTAATAAAAATTTAGTGCAATTGAAAGTGCTCTGAAGATCAGTAAAGTCACTATTAACTATTATTTGTGATAATTCTACAAACATCCAATGAAAAATTATCAAAAACAAAAAATGTACTGCAAAAATTCATTAAGTTACTTAGCTAGAGATACAAGGATCAATATTTCTACATGAGGGACTGAGACCCTTGAGGAATCTGTGAAGGAAAACCAAAGATCCCAAATAAGTGTTTTTTGAAAAAAAATAATGTGAGATTACATCAAAGACTTAAATCTAAATTAGATTTAAAAGGTTTCACTGAGTAGAGTTTGCAAAGTTTAGTATACAGAGAAATGAATCATGGAATATTTAAGCATGAGTGAGCCTGAGTTGGGGTATTTGAATCAGCATTTTATTTTATTGACTCACTTCTTATGTGACTTTGAAGATTACACTTACACTAAGTTGTGGGTGTAAACACACTCTTGTCCTCTCTCTCTGATTCTCTCTCACACACACAGAATTTTTTTCTTCTTCTTCTTCCACCCTTCCACTTCCCTTTCTCTTCTCCTTCCTCTTGCCCTTTCTGTTTGTTTTTCTTTACTTCCCTTTCTCCTCCTCTTCCTTTTGCAGCCATCTAATGCAGATCCAAACTATTTCACCCAATGTGATTCCCACCACAAAAATCACAAGCACAAAAACACAAGACAACTCAACAACCACAAAAAAGTTTCAGTGAACAAAACCCTGATTTATTGTACCTATCTAGAAATAATTTTATCATTTTTCAAAGTTACACTAAAATGCAAAAGTGGCATAAGGTCTTCTTAAGAGTAAGAGATTTATCTTGTAAATTATACTCCCTTAAAGTGTGACTAAATTTACACTGAGGGCTGCTTATACCAGAGCAGTAGTGTTGCCCTTATGACCTCCATGTTACTGGGAAGAAACTCAATCCTAGACAGGGTAGATAACTTAACTAATGAGCAGAAGTTGTGAGGCCTAAAAGAAAACAAAATGATGTATAACCTGGACTTTTTTTTCACAATAGCCAACTGATTCAAGTTTATGCAGTCACGCTCTGCATAATGACATTTTGGTCAGCGACAAACCACATAGCAAATGGCAGTCTCATAAAATTATAACACGCTTCTACTGTACCTTTTCTATGTTTAGATTACATTTACAGAGAAAATACTGACCAATGTGGTACAGTTGCCTATAGCATTCAGTACAGTGACATGCTATACAGGTTTGTAGCCTAGGAGTCATAGGCTATATCATATGTTCTAGTATGTAGTAGACTCCCCATTTTAGGTTTGTGAAACTACACTTTATAATGTTCACACAATGATAAAACCTCCTAACAACACATTTCTCAGACTGTACCTCATTGTTAACTGACTCGTGACTGTGTGTGTTTGCATTTAATGCCTGAAAATACTTAAAATACAGAATGGATATCAGTGTTCACAATTGATACTATACAGAAATGAAAGTTCAGTGTTTGAATGCTTTGGTGTTAAAAAACAGTGAAGAGATAATATGGTAACAAGAAAGATTTTCAGATACCTGGACTTTGATTTAGAACTATTCCAAGACTGTTGATGAATAATACTAATAATATATTAAAAACTATGACAAGAAACAAATTTTATGGTTATTAGTACCAAAGAACTCTGGGGAAACCTATTGAACAAAATTAAATGTTTGGAAATATAACAGTATGGACTGTGAAGCTTATAGTCATTCTATTTTCAGATGATAAGCGTATAATCTCTAACTTTCAAGAGGATTAATACAAATTATTGAGTTATTAATTCATCTTACATTAAAATAATCTGAAGTCTGTATCTTTAATATTTGCAGACATCCAATGACACCTTTGAAATTCCCCTAATGTTGACTGGAAATGTAGTGTTACGGAAGAGGCTCAACTATGAAGATAAGACTCGCTACTTTGTCATAATCCAAGCTAATGTGAGTATTCAATTCCTTTTAAACTTCTTCTGTGAAATGATGAAGTAAAAAACTCATCCAAAATGTATCAGATACTCTTGGAGAGATCTGTATCATTCATTCACTTCTTCATCAGGGCACTCCTACCTTAGTGGTAGTTATATATTCTTTCAGATGGGGAAAGGGATAGAATAGGTGTTTTCATTCACTGTATTCTTTGACTTATAAATTATTCTTATGTATTATCCATGATCCAATATTTTTAGCCTATTCTGAAATATTTTTCAAAGTAGGATCCAGCAAATAGCTGCAGCAGAATCACTTTGGGTACATATTAAATATACATATTTCTGGACCCTACCTCAGATGTTCTGAATAAAAGTCTCAGATGATGAAAGTGGAATATCTGCAAATTTAGTTAGTTCCTCAGGAGACTCTAAGTTACAACAAAGGCAAAGAATCATTCCCTAATTGGTTGTTTTTCCTCATGGCATTCACTTACTGAGTAATTGTTCACTACATATCAGCTAATATGCCCATAACTGAAGTTTATGCTAATGTATGTAGATAACATTAACAGAACATCTAAAACACAATTGCTTATAAAACATAGACATTTATTATAGTTATTAGTGGAAGCTGAATAAAATTTCTAGAATTATGTGCCTCAGTGTTTGGTTTGACAGTTCAATTATATCACCAGGGACTTAGCTTCTTTCCATCCTTATACTTCTGTCTTCTCTGAAATGTGCTTATTTTCTCAATGCCTTATAAACTGGGAGTTAGTTGTATACCATGACCATAAGTGTCACAGCAGCATTTCAAGTCTGAATGCAACAGGTGGAAAGGGTAGCAAAACTAGGATTTTCTTTTATGTTTATTGATCTACCTTCTTTGATATAAGAAGATACTCTATTCAGAATTCTCTCCCAGCTGACATCTCTTTCCAGACTTGTATCACGTGAGTCAGCATGATAGGAAGGAAAGTTGAGGAAGTCCATACGTGTCAAAATGGAATGTGGTATTCACTTCTGAATTATACTATGTATGGTTCATATCGTGAGACTGGGGACATTGATAAACTGAAAACATTTTTCTTTTCTTACCAAGAAGAATGAGAGTACCATTTGAGAAAAATAATAAAAGGGAAGATCATAGAAAAAGTCCCATATTGAGTGACAAGCTTACATTTTTGAAATTACAGTTAAGAAATGAGCTATCAAGATATAAAATGTATGGAGAAAACTTAAATGGATATAAATAAGCAAAATAAGCTATTAAGAAATAGCTAATACTGGGTGATTCCAATAAATAACATTCTGGTAAAGGCAAAACTAGTGAAATAGTATAAAGATCAGTGGATGCCAGGTATATAGTGGTAAAAAAAGGGATTAATAAAAGGATCAAAAAATATTTTTAGGTCAGTGAAAATACTCTAGATGATACCATAAAGTTGGATAGATATCATTATACATTTGTCCAATCCCATGGAATATACAACACCAAAGTTCATCTTTAGAGGATGAACTTTGGTGATTATCATTGTTCAATGTAGATTCATTAATTGTAACCAATGTACAACTTTGATTAGGAATGTTGATAAGGGGGTTGATATGCATGTGTGGGGGCCTGGGTGTATGTACCCTCCTCCCGATTTTTCAATAAACCTAAAACTGGCTCTAAAATAATAGTCTTTTCTTTTTTAAAGCAGCTAGACTCTGAAGTCATCCTGTGCCTTTAATGCCTCCTAAGCGTTGTAATCTTCATTGCATAGCAGAACAGAAAGATAGCAGGGGATGGTAAAAGGAAAATAACCTCAATTAGCTGTTCTGAAGAAGTTAATGTGAAAAAATGTGTCACAAAGTTGTCATTTTCTTGCCTTTCTTAGAGCTATATCACCTGTAACAGAATGTGTATGTGTATAGATAAATAGGTAGATAGATATATAATTAGGCATATGTAGATAGAAATATATAGGTAGACATATAGATGTAATTTTTGAAGATAAGTTTATAAGCTTTTATTTATATTTCTTCAGGCTTTAGAAATAATTTATATATTATAATTATACATAATATGTATTATATATGTATATGTGTGTGTGTCTATATATATATATATATATATATATATATTTTAATGTCATGTAACAGACCAGAGTGAAAACTGTTCATATAGGGAAAAGTAAAATGTATTAGGGAGGGCCGCTCAGAGTGCCTCAAAAACACAGAAAAGTTCTTTTTCTATGTAACTGAAGGTGTGAAGAAAGATAAAATGTCTTTTTTTATAAATTCGGATTGCTATGGAATGTATTCATAAGCTAGTTTCTTATTATGCAATTAAAAAGAGCTGATTTTTAAAAGAAATGCAAGGTAAAAGATTCTGAATTGGTTTCTACTTTAAAAATATTTGTAAAGACATCTGGAACAATTTGTTTCCAACGTGATGGACTACTCATAACTGAGGGAGTGATTAGTTTTTACCATATCAGGGATAAAATTATAAAAGAGAAGCATATATGTAAATCATCAAAAGAAAGTTTATCCCAAATGTGGCAGGAAAAAAAAGAAAAAAAGAAACAAATAGCATTAGGAAGAAGTGGAATGAAGATTTGAATTTAAATGCAATAATAGTTTTTATTATACATTTAAGTAATACAATACAAAATGTAAATGTTAAATATAGAATATTTGTTTTTTAATACTTTAAGTTCTGGGGTACATAGTGTATATGCACCACATTTTCTTTATCCACTCCACTGTTGATAGGCACCTAGATTGATCCTAGGCTTTTGCTGTCGTAATAGCATGGCAGTTAACGTACATGTGCCTGTGTCTTTTTGGTAGAATGAACTATTTTTCTTTGATTATATACCCAGTAATTGGGATTCCTGGGTTGAATGGGAGCTTGGTTTTAAATTGTTTGAGAAATCTTCAAACTGCTTTGTACAGTGGCTGAAATAATTTACATGTCAACCAACAGTGTATAACCATTTCCTTTTTTTGGCAGCCTCACCAGTATATGTAATTGTTTGACTTTTTAATAATGGCTATTCTAACTGGTATGAGATGACATCTCATTGTGGTTTTGATTTGCATTTCCCTGATGATAAATGATGATGAGCATTTTTCACGTTTGTTGGCCTCATATATGTTTTCTTTTGAGAAGTGTCTGTTCATGTTCCTTGCCCCTATTTTAATGGGGTTATTTCCTTTTTGCTTGTTGAATTATTTAAGTTCCTTATAGATTCTGAATATTAGACCTTTGTCAGATGCATAATTTGCATACATTTTCTCCCATTCTTTCCATTTTCTGTTTCATGTATTGATAGTTCCTTTTACTGTACAGAAGCTCTTTAGGTGCCACTTGTCAGTTTTTGTTTTTGTTGCAATTGCTTTTCAGGATATCATTATTGTGAAATCCTTGCTAAAGCCAATGTCAAGAAGAGTATTTAATAGGTTTTATTCTAGGATTTTTATAGTTTGAGGTATTACATTTAAATCTTTATGTTAAGTCAATTTTTGAATGTCTGGTAGAATTCAGCTGTGTGTTTATCCGGTCCAGGGTTTTTATTGGTTGGTAAGTTTTTTATTAGTAATTTAATATCACAGCTTGATATTCATCTATTCAGGGTTTCTTTCAATAGCTTTCTGATTCAATTTTGGAACATTATGTGTTTCCAGAAATATATCAGTTTACTCTTGATTTTCTAGCTTGGGGTTGTGAGGGGCACAATTCTGTTCAGAGTAGTGGTTGAACTTGTTTACCTTAAAAAGATATTCTTGCTTGTCAGCTAGAGTCACAGTTTCCTAAGGTAATGTAATATTCTCTTATTTTTAAATAAAAATTAAAATGTATTCTTATTTTTTAAAGAGAAATGTAGATGAAAATGGGAAAGAGATGGGAATCTTTCTAGATTTTAATATCTATCAGATTGTCACATAACATAAAAGAAAACATAATTATATAAAATATTTATAGAAATAGTTCTTTTTTATTCTTTACCACCCACAATTTAAAATGTCTTTTCATTTACTCAGAACAACCTTGAGCAGTAGTGTATTGCTATAAAGATCCAAGGGTAGGTTGGTTTTATTTTGTTTGTTTGTTTTGGTTTTTATCTCAATTGCCAAAGGATTTTTTTAACGGATATTTTAAGATCAAATCTGATTGCAAATTGAAAGAAGAGCATCATGAATTAGCATTACCATCATGGGCTCGCAAGTTATGAGTGTGCATGAGACATATTTTTATATCTTTTCCTATGTAATATGTGTTGGTGATAAATTATGGGAGAATTCTCCGTGTGGAAACTGTTGGTAGATTTTGTTGCTACATCTCTGCTCATGATAATTTTGCTAGGATTATTTTTATTTCTCACTTGAAAATACAAAATTTATTTATAAACACTTGTAAGCAGTGTCTTTCTCCAATATAAGAAAGAACTTCCATCATGTATTTTGGTATATACTTCTGGTAAATACACTATCTTTAATACACCAGTATCTAGTCTATGGGGTAGTGACAATGACTGAAAGAAACAGATAATAATGAGAGATTTGATGGTGAAATACTGAAAGAAAACATAAAGTAAAAAAAAAATTCAAATTTGACTATTATAGTGATTTGGTGATGACATATAAAGAAGAAGTCTGAGTGACATGGAATGGTAGAAATACTGCCTCTGGCATGTGTATATATATATACACACACACACACACACACACACACACACACACACACACACACACACACACATACACACACACATACATACACATACATACATATATGTGTGTGTTTACGTATGCATGCTACATTCATATATCTCATATTATCTATTTAATATTTTTTATAAATTAAATGTAGATAATTCAATCTTTTAAAACCTAATGTCATCTTAAGCAATCATTACCTTAAATGGTAAGTTAAAGACAGGAACATACCTATATATAGTCTTAGCTACTCAGAAGGCTTAGGTAGAAGGATTATTTGAGCCCAGGAGTTGAAGTCTATATGGGCAACATAGTGGGATTCTCATTTCTAAAAAAAAAAAAAGTAAATACAAATTTTTTCCAAACATTTTTTTCAAAAAGCATCTCTGATGCCAAAAGTAAATTTAAAAATACATGTTAAATATGCAATTTTATTAACTTAATTATGTTGTTGAAGAAAAATATAAGACATAAAACCACTAATAAATGTAACAAAATTTATCAACCCTATTAAGGAAGCTTTCAGTTTTCATATATATGTAAATATAAATATAAATACATATATAATATAAATATAAATATATATATAATATAAATATATATATATATAATATATATATTTAGAAATTAAAAGAGTTGTTTTTGTTAAACTTTAATATAACTTTAGAAATATGGAAGATGAGATTACTTAAGGATTTAAAACATTTGATCATGCAACAAAAAGGAAAATATTTGTGAAAATATAACCTACTAATCTTTATGAGGTCATATTATCTTAATGTTAGTAATTTTAAATACTAAATGATTGTCTTAATAATGGGATAAGGAAACGTGTCCTCATCATTTTTTTAAGACTATCAGAAATGGTACTGGATTCTGCCCCTTTGAAGCTACTCAGGATATGCCCACTGAACAAATCATTACGTCATTTATCCATTAATTCATATATTGTAGACATAACTATAAACCAATTAAATAAAAGATCTTGTTTGTTGTACATGTTCATAACTCATAAGAATAATTTATAATGTTCATTTTTGAACCACCAAAATTATCTCACGTGTCTCAGATTGCTCCTACTCTACTTTCAACTGGCCTAGAGGTTGTAAAGAAGCAGGTGTATATATTTAAGATAATGAGAGGGAGGAGTCTTGTAAGGGAAGAAAAAATCGTTTCCAGGAGAACCAAGGGGAGATTAAAATAGCCTGTGATCATGTTTATGTAGGTTAGAAGATGGATTGCTTACCTACATAAATATGATCACAAGCTATTTTAATAGTTTGCATCATCCAGTGTTTTAAATCCTTAAGTAATCTCATACTTCCATATCCCTTGTTTTTATCTTCATATTCATAAAATTTCTTGTGAGAAGGAATTGATGACAGCCTCACTCTCACAAATAACTGCTTTTGGTGACAGAAAAGAAGTTCAGAAAAGACTTCTTTATGTTTGTTGAGTCTCAAATGTCTTTAGTTTTAAATCTTCTCTATAGTGACTCTTGGGATCTCAGTGTGTCCCAAAACTTTGAAAATATAAACATTTTGATTTTTTAAGCTGTAATTTTATCACAGTCTATCTTATACTGTATCAAAACATTGAAGAATATTGGAACCATAAAATTACTACATTCTAGACAAGATTGTACTTACAAAATTCCACCAATGGAAATGTATGCTTCCTCAAACTTTACCCTCAAGCATTGCTTTACAACTTTTTTTGAGCAGCCAGATTGGTAATGAGCTTAACCGAAATGCACTATTATCCATGCTTTAGAAAGAGGGATTCTGTTTTGTTTTTTTTTTTAATTGGAAGACAAATATTAATGTTGGGAACTGTCACAAAGGAAGACATTTTGTGAATGAAATAAAATGCCAGTCTTTTAGTATAATTACTTTTTGAGATTAACCATTTTAAAGTGATCAATGCATTTGGTACATTCACAATATTGGGCAACCACCACCTCTATCCAGTTCCCCAAACATTTTAATCACTCTAAAAAGAGTTGGCACCACTCATGTAGTTGCTTTCCATATCCCCTTCCCAACTCCTTGTAGCCACCAATTTGTTTTTTCTGTTTTAATATATATATATATACTTTAAGTTCTGGGGTACATGTGCAGAATTTTTACATAGGTATACACAAGCCATGGTGACTTGCTGCATCCATCCTCCCATCTTCTACATTAGGTATTTCTCCTAATTTTAATTTTATCCCTCCCCAATATCCTCACCTTCTGCTATCCCTCCCATAGACCTCCCCACAACAGATCCCAGTGTGTGATGCTCCCCTCCCTGTGTCCATGTGTTCTCATTGTTCAACACCCATTATGAGTGAGAACATGCGGTTTTCATTCATAATGGGTGTTTGGTTTTCTATTCTTGTGTCAGTTTGCTGAGAATGATGGTTTCCAGTTTCATCCATGTCCTTGCAAAGGACATGAACTCATCTTTTTTATGGCTGCATAGTATTCCATGGTGTATATGTACCACTTCTTTATTCAGTCTATCATTGATAGGCATTTGCGTTGGTTCCAAGTTTTCACTATTCCAAACAGTGCTGTAATGAACTTATGTGTGCATGTGTCTTTATAATAGAACGATTTATAATCCTTTGAGTAAATACCCAGTGATGGGATTGCTGGGTCAAATGATATCTCTATTACTAGATCTTTGAGGAATCTCCACACTGTCTTCCACAATGGCTAAACTAGTTTACACTCCAACCAACAGTATAAAAGCATTCTTGTTCTCAACATCCTCTCCAGCATCTGTTGTCTCCAGATTTTTTAAAGATCACTATTCTAACTGGCATAAGATGGTATCTCAATGTGGTTTTGATTTGCATTTCTCTAATGACCAGTGATAATGAGTATTTTTTCATATGTTTGTTGTCTGCATAAATGTCCTCTTTTGAGAAGAGTCTGTTTGCTCACTTTTTGATGGATTTGTTTTTTTCTTGTAAATTTAAGTTCTTTGTTGATTCTAGATTTTAACCCTTTGTCTAGTGGGTAGATTGCAGATGTTTTTCCCCTTTTGTTGGTTGCTGGTTCACTCTAATGATAGTTTATTTTGCTGTGCAGAAGGTCTTTAGTTTAATTATATTCCATTTGTCTGTTTTGGCATTCCTTGCCATTGCTTTTTGTGTTTTAGTCATGAAGTCCTTGCCTATGCCTATGTCCTGAATGGTATTGCCTAGATTTTCTTCTAGGGTTTTTATGGTGTTAAGTTTTATGTTTAAATTTTTAATCCATCTGGAGTTAATTTTTTTAATAAGGTGAAAAGGGTCCCATTTCAGCTTTCTGCACATGGCTAACCTGTTTCCCAACATCATTTATTAAATAGGGAATCCTTTCCCCATTAATTGTTTTTGTCAGGTTTGTCAAAGATCAGATGGTTGTAGACGTGTGGCATTACTTCCAAGGCCTTGTTCTGTTCCATTGGTCTCTATCTCTGTTTTGGTACCAGTACCATGCTGTTTTGATTACTGTAGCCTTATAGTATAGTTGGAAGTCAGGAAGTGTGATGCCTCCAGCTTTATATTTTTTGCTTAGGACTGTCTTGGCTATGCAGGCTGTTTTTTGGTTCTATATGAAGTTTAATGTGTTTTTTCTTCCAGTTCTGTGAAGAAGGTCAGTGGTAGCTTGATGGGGATAGCATTGAATCTTTGACTTACTTTGGACAGTATGTCCATTTTCACAATATTGATTCTTTTTAACCATGAGCATGGAATGTTTTTCCATCTGTTTGTGTCCTCTCTTATTTCCTTGAGCAGTGGTTCGTAGTTCTCCTTGAAGATGTCCTTTACACCTTCGTTAGTTGTATTTCTAGGTATTTAATTCTCTTTGTAGCAATTGTGAATGGGAGTTTGCTCTTGATTTGGCTCCATGTTTGTCTGTTATTGGTGTATAGGAATGCTTGTGATTTCTGCACATTGATTTTTTATCCTAATACTTTGCTGAAGTTGCTTAACAGCTTAAGGAGATTTAGGGCTGAGATGATGGGGTTTTCTAAATATACAATCATGTCATCTGCAAATGGAGAGAATTTGACTTCCTCTTTTCCTAGTTGAATACGCTTTATTTCTTTTTCTTGCCTGATTGCTCTGGCCAGAAATCCAATACTATGTTAAATAGGAGTGGTGCCAGTTTTCAAAGGGAATGCTTCCAGTTTCTGCTCGTTCAGTTTGGTATTGGCTGTGGGTTTGTTACAAAAAGCTTTTATTATTTTGAGATACATTCCATTGATACCTTGTTTTGCTCCTTCTGGATATTGCTTATAATGGATCATATAATATGTGACCTTATTTTTTGTCTTGCTTCTTTATTTGAAAACATGATGTTTTCAAATGTTCATCCATGTTGTTGTATATATCAGTGCTTTATATCTTTTCATGCTTGAATCATATGCAGTTATGTACATACTACAATACATTTATCCATTTATTCATTGATAAATATGTGGGCCTTTGCCACCTTTTGTCTTTTGTGAATAATGCTACATGAACACGCTCACAAGTATACTTTTCAGTGTTGTACAAAATAAAATTCAGAAAGAGAGAAAAGTGTAATATTCTTTAAAATAATAAATACTATGAAAGCAAAAACATTTCCATATTCTGTCATAATGAATGATCCTACCACCACCACCCTCATCAATGGATATTCTGGATGGAAATCACTTAGGTCTAGTATTTTTTTCTTCTATACCAAATACTCTTTAGATAAATATAAGCAATTTCTAATAAAATTACTACCCATTCTTTAAGTGTGTGATATCCATCATGATTTTCCCCCAGTGAAACAGAAAGGAAAACAAGAAAGAGTAACTTAACAGTTGAAAAAATACTGACTAGATACCACCTCAGCCAGGTGATCAAGTTAACAACAGTGATAAGTCATATTAATCATATATAATCTTTATCAACTTGTCTAAATAACACTTGACTTCTGGTATTCCTATATAAGTCACATAACCCCAGTCAAATCTTGAGGGAAACACAAGATAAACACACATTGAGGAACGCTGTGCAAAATATCTAACTATTACTCAAAATTGTCAAGGTCATCAAAAACAAAAAAATCTGAGAACTTGTCACAGCCAAAATGAACCTAAGGAACCATTATGATTAAATGTAAAGTGGTAACCTGATTGAGATCCTGAAACAGAAAACTGACATTAAGTAAAAACTAAGGAGATCTGAACAAATTTAGGTTTTTACTTAGTAACAGTGTATTTGCTACTGCAAATTTGCAATAGACAAAGTTAAATGATAAAGAAGACTTTGTTCAAGGCTACTGCAATAGAGAAGAGAAACCAGAATGCAGACTAGATCTGAACTCAACTCTGATGGAAAGAAGGGCTGGAGAGCTGTTAAAAGCTCCAGTGGACTTGGGCATGGGGGGAATCACAGACCAGGTGTGTTTACTAATTGTTTTTCCCAAAGGAAAATAAACTTCCTTGAAATTTTCATGACAGAAAGTAGGTTTAGAAATTGGAGCAAGCCTCCTAGGGAAGTTAGGCTCCTACCTTCCCACAGAAACTGGGAAATAGGGCCTTCTTCCTTGACTATTACATTTCAAAGACATGACCCCCCCAGGTCATGAAAAAGATGGGCTGGTTTGTAGAACTGACAAGAAGCTTTTAAAAAAACAGATTTATAAGAAAAAAACAAGCCCATTCAAAAGTGGGCAAAGGATATGAACAGACACTTTACAAAAGAAGACATACATGAGGCCAATAAACATATGAAAAAATGCTCATCATCACTGGTCATTAGAGAAATGCACATCAAAACTACATTGAGATACCATCTCACGCCAGTTAGAATGGCGATCATTAAAAAATCTAGAGACAACAGATGCTGAAGAGGATGTGGAGAAATAGGAACATTTTTACACTGTTGGTGGGAGTGTAAATTAGTTCAACCATTGTGGAAGACAGTGTGGCGATTCCTCAAGGGCCTAGAAATAGACATTCCATTCGACTCAGCAATCCCATTACTGGGTATATATCCAAAGGATTATAAATTGTTCTACTATAAGGACACATGCACACGAATGTTCATTGCAGCACAGTTTACAATAGCAAAGACCTGGAACCA
>CAUYQU010000764.1:0-82477 GCA_963574635.1 Cheracebus regulus
AGATATAGGTGAAGGGGAGGAAGGCAACAAATTACACTGCCACGTGTGTACCTATGCAACAATATTGTATGTTCTTCACATGTACCCCAAAACCTAAAATGCAATAAAAAATAAATAAAATAAAATAAAATAAAAAAAAAACACCAAAAAACAAAACAAAACAAAACAAAAACAAAAAAAAAAAAAAAAAAAAGAAAAAGAATAACAAAAGGCAGAACAAAACATTAGTCTTCACAATTTTGTTCAGTGGCTCTGGCCTGACCATTTTGCTCCTCTGGCTGATCTTGTTTTTAGGCTAATCTTTTCTTTCTGCGTGGCTCCTTCCTGTTCTCTGGAACAGCTGACAATGGGCCCTGTGGAATTCTTTTCCTAGACTCTTTCCACCCATTGGCTTCCATCTTCCTTGAGTGCAGCGAAGCTCTGGTTCTCTCCTATGGGCAGTGAGGTGAAAATCAATATTTATATTGGATTTAGCAGAGTCTGGAACAGCCACGTGCTGGTGCTGTGTCCTTTGTTTTCTTTAATGTATGTTCTATAGATGAAATCACTGGGCAGATGTTGGTTTAGCTGGTTTCATTATTCAAGTTCTGAATTCCCAGGGGGCCTGAGCTGTTTTCCATTAAGAATTATTATTTTAACAGCTAACCCTTTGTCGAGTTCTTACTATGAACAGGTATTGAACTAGACAGTTTCTATGCATATCTCATTGAATCCTTTCAACAGATCTGAGAGGCATGTACTATTATTTTGAAGAAACTGAGGCTGCCTAAGGTTAAAAAAAGCCATTAAGTGGCAGAGCTGGGATCCGACCTTGATTTGTCTAAGTTTAAAGCTGGTATTCTTGATGCCCACATGAAAACATTGCTTCCTGAGCAACCAGAGAAAAGTATACTTTTCTTCTCACTTCCAGAGAGATCACGGGGTGTATCTTGTCATCCCATTCTGCAGACCTGCCTGAGATGAACTCTGTTGTCAGCTAAGATGCTATCAACTGGGCTTTGTCCAGTATGTGAGAAATGTGGGGATTGTTGCTCTGTGTCAGGATCACAGTGTCCAGGTCAGAGCAACAGAAACTTCCAAACATCCTGAGACTAAGGACACTCTAAAACCCAGGCTTCTGTAGGCCAAGGCCATGGCAGCCATAGGGTCAGGCCAAATAGGAATGGCCATCTGAGAAAACCCAACCAGAAGTGTTAAAAAAAAAAAAAAAAAGCAAAACCAAGGGAGGAAGAATTTTTTTTTTTGATTGGGGTGAGGAGGTATGCTTGTGAATTACTGGAGTACTTTGAAATTGTAGCAGTTCTCAATCTCATATGCTCAAGAAATACTGTACTCTTCTTTTCTTTTAAAACAACCTAATCCCCCATTGCAATGGTGGGCTAGAACTTCAGTCTTGCTTAGTCCCAGAGACCCATCTCTTCCCCCAGCCCCAGAAGGGCTAAAGGTGTCTGCAGTAGAGTCAAAGGATTTGGGAGGGCCCCATGTCATAGACCATTAGTGAGCCTTGGATGCTGAGATATTCTTTAGCCCATTCTATGAGATGTGATTCCTGTCCTGCTGCTTTTGTGCCGCAATTGGAATAAGAAAATCGCCGTCAAAGTAGAGAGCTACATAACCGTTCCTTGCTGAAGTCTTGCTATTTCTCTGGAACACAACCAGCCAGTCCCCTTGGGCCACTGATGCTCAGATCCAAAATCCCTCTTGTCTTCTCTCTCAGCCTTTGCGAATATCCTTCTTAATCTTGAAAAAACTTATTTCTTTTCTTACTTTCACTAGAGGAATTTCCTCTAGTCTCCAACTCTAGCTTCCTATCTTCTAGGGATTCTGGCTTATTCTCTTCTGTAAATTTAGATGAAGAATTGCAAACTCAAGTGCCTGCAAAGGCCAGGTAGGAATGGAAGTGAGCACAGGGGCTTGGAACATTATAAGGCACTTGGTGCATCTAAAGAGGCTGCTATTCAGTCCTGGTGAAATGCTGTCAGTCATGTTGACCTGTGCTGCTGTGTCTTCTGATTTTCCAAGAAAAGCCAGAAACCCAGTTTTTAAAAATGAGTCATCTCTTTTGGATTAAATGTTGGCTTATGCATTTAAAATTACTCTGTGTAGGGCAAAGTAAAATACCTAGGGGCCGCCAGGTTGCCACTGTGACCAGTGCAACCTTTTGAAAACAAAACCAGGAAAGAAAGCGTTTTACAGTTTACAGACCTTCCCTTAGGCAAGAAAGCACAGGGCTCAGTCCATGATTGGATACAAGAAAAAGGAAAGAGAAAAAAAAACAGGAAGGAAAAACACATCAGCAAATTTCTCAACCATCCTGTTTAAAAACAGACTGCTTTCACTCACACTATCTGCATTCCTGAAAAGGAAGCTTCTGTAGGTTCTAGGCTTTGCTTTTTTCAAATCAGTTGCTTGGGGAATAAGAAATTAAGTTACTTCTGGTTCAACATACATTGCACACAGAAGTCTTGGTCTTGCATGATCTTGTCTTATGAACAGAAAGTTTATACCTGTTGGATGCTGAAGTCAACATGTTTTGCATTGCTGGAGTCAAGGCTTAGTGGAATTTGTTCACACTCAGTTTTTGATGCAGATTTTGGTCATTTGATTTGTTTAGAAACCACTGCCAACTCCGGAGAGAAACTTCACAGGGATGTGCCAGTGATACAGAGGATAATAAGTGTATACAGCCAGTTTCCACATCTACTATTAATAATACGCATTCTATCTATTGAGCACTCTAAGTACAGGTTAATTCGGCTGAAAGTGATACACACCTAATTCAGACTGGCTTAAGTGGAGAAGAGGTTTCTATGGAATAGCAAACTGTCTTTCTCCAGTGGCATGCTTCAGGAGGGACACGGTGGCTCAACTGATGTCATGAGGACTTGCTTTCTCTTCATTGCTCAGCTGTGTCTCTTGCAGGCTGGCTTAATTCCCAGGTTCCTTGAGATGGCCCTAGAAGCTGTAGACTCAAATTCTCCTTACTGCTAGCAGACCCAGGGAAAACATGATGCTTTTCTCCCATCACTTTCAGGAAAAGCATCTTTGCTGCTGATTAGATTACAAGCCCAGCCTTGAACCAATTGCTTAGCTTGGAGGATGCAGCTTTTTGATTGGTCAAGGTGACATTAGCGCACACCAACCCCTTCATGCTGGAGCCTGGAATGACAGGAATGTTCCATAAAGCTCATGGGCTGAGAATGGAAGGCTCCAGAGCAAAGTTGGGATACTGTCATTTGGAGAAGGATGTATAGATATTAGGGGGAAAATAATAGATATCTATTCTAAGCACATAGAGTGGTAAATATATGTTTTCACCATCATACCCCAAATACCTTGAATTATCTTCAGAACTCTTAACTAATGTACTGATGGTGAATGATGTTAACTTCATGTAGTACAGATGTGGTGCTTGGGCATCCGCTGTGAGGGAGAAAGTTGAATATGGTATGTAGAAGACCCTAGTTATACCTGGGAGGGTATGGGGATAAGAGCAGTAATTCATCAGGTTCTGTGCCTTGTCTAAACAATCAAACTAAAAGCTCCATGAAGGTAAGAACCATGTGTTACCCTGCCTGGTTTTCCTCACAGGTCCTGGCTTCACAAATAAGGCACGTATGAAATATTTAATGGAAATCAGTGTGTCAGAGACATAGCTGCATCCCCATGTTTGTGGCAGCGCTGTTCACAATGGCTAAGATTTGGAAGCACCTTAAGTGTCCGACAGATAAACGGATAAAGAAAATGTGGTACATATACACAATGGAGTACTATTCAGCCATAAAAAAGATTGAGATTCTGTCATTTGCAACAACATGGATGGAACTGGAAATCATTATGTGAAGTGAAATAAGCCATGCACAGAAAGACAAACATCACATGTTCTCACTTATTTGTGGGATCTAAAAATCAAAACAGTTGAACTCATGGACATAGAGAGTAGAAGGATGTTTACCAGGGAAAAGAGTGTGAGGGGGCTGAAGAGGGGAGGTGGGGATGGCTAATGGGTACAAAAAGTAGTTAGAAAGAATGACTAGGATCTACTATTTGCTAGACAGGGTGATTATAGTCAACAATAATTTAACTGTACATTTTTTTTGAGATGGCATCTCGCTCTGTTGCCAGGCTGGAGTGCAGTGGCACGATCTTGGCTCACTGCAACCTCTGCATCCCAGGTTCAAGTGATTCTTCTGCCTCAGCCTCCCAAGCAGCTGGGACTACAGGTATGCCCTACCTTTCCAAGCTAATTTTTGTATTTTTAGTAGAGACGGGGTTTCACCATGTTGGCCAGGATGGTCTCAAACTCCTAACCTCAGGTAATCTGCCCACCTCAGCCTCCCAAAGTGATAGAGTTACTGGTGTGAGCCACTGCACCTAGCCAATTGTATATTTTAAGATAATTAAAAGAGTATACTTGGATTGTAGCTCAAAGGATAAATGCTTGAGGGAATACCCCATTCTCCATGATATAATTATTACACATTGCATGCCTGTGTCAAAATATCTCATGTGCCCTATAAATTCCTAATTTACTGTGTACCCACAAAATTAAAAATTAAAAAAATAAGCAAATTTAATGGTTTGAATAATTGAGGAATTGATGACATAAAAGGAAATAACAGCTATCATTTACAGAAAATTATGTCCCGGCCTCAGTCAGACTTGACTGAATCCTGACTGTACAAGTAAATGAGTCAGTTATCCCAAACATCACCTGTAAAATGGGACTAAGAGCCACGTTTGTGCTAGGTCTTTGTGAGGCATAAGTGTGATACAGAAGGCTCATGACAAGACACTCAATAAATACTGGCTGTTATTATTTTTGTTATTTTAAGTGATGAGCACTTTTTTACACTATCATATTTCATTCTTCATCAAACCTGTTAGAAAAATACTGTTTTCATCTCCATGTAAGAAGTGGAACTGAATTTTGAATGCAATTTTTCCTGCCTCTGAATTTCATGTCCCTAATTACTAGTCTGTCTGCCTTCCTATCCTTTAATGTACCAACTGGGAAGACACAAGTTCACTCATGGCCTGAGTTCCTGTTTCTGTGTTGGGGCATAAGGCAGACCACTGGGAATGTGGGAAGAAAGCAAAGAACCCCTTGCCTTTTGTGATTTAGTTGTTTTTTTCCACATAGAGCAGTTCTGCGGAATCCCAACACTGGAGGCTTAGCTAACAAATGCAAATGACTCTGTAACATAAGATGATTCTTTAGTTAGACCAAAGGCTTTGGCCTCGACCATCTAGATGGGGACCTGTGCCTGGTGTATCTTAAAGCAGTGGTTGCTGCCATCAGGCTGATTGTGGCTACCAAGCCCCCTTCCTAGTCATGCGCAGCCAGGGAAGGATTTCATTCAACGGTTATATATCTCTTATACAGTTCTGGGCACTGTTCTAAGTACTTTACAAATGTTAGCTCATTTAATCTTCTCAAGAGCCCCTGGAGGTAGACTATCATCTGTGCTTTCGTCGTAAATCCAAAACGCAGAAGCACCTGTGGGGTATATACTGTCTTCTAAGCACTGTTCTAAGTGCGTCAAATACACAACCCCACAAGGTAAACCCTATTATTATCATCACCATTTCACAAATGAGGAGACATAAGTATGGGAAGATAAAGAAGCTTGCCCCAGTGTCACCCAGATAGTAACTAGTAGCTCTGAGATTTGAATCCAAGCAATCTGGCCTTAGAAACCATACTTGTCTACTAACTACTTCAGCAATCAGTACCCAGTCCTCCATTTCTTAAAAATAGTTAACTCTTTTTTACTTGTGAAACTTTAAGAAAATATACTAGCTCTGCTGAATGTGAATGTGTTGATTCTCAAACTCAATGACTGAATTTTCTAGAATAGCTACATTAGCTAACTAGAAAAATAGGAAGCAGTGAAGCATGTTGAGTTCAAACTTAGACAGATATGAGCCACCTACTAGCTGTATGCCCTTGGACAAGTTATGCTACTTCTTTGAATCTCAGTTTATTCATCAGTAAAATGGGATAATGATATGCTTACTTCATGGGATGTGGTGAGGATTCAATGAGAAAACCACATGAAGACCTCAGACAGTGGCTAGAATGAAGAGACACACAAGTGGATTTTTAAAAAATTATTTTTGCCATAATAGGGATTGTCTGAGTGCAGGTATCCTATTAAACATGTCCTATGAGCACCATTTTTGTTTTCTTTCTTTCTTTCTTCCTTTTTTTTTTTGAGATGGAGTCTCACTTGTTACCCAGGCTGGAGTGCAATGGTGCGATCTTGCCTCACTGCAACCATCACCTCCTGGGTTTAAGGGATTCTCCTGCCTCAGCCTCCTGAGTAGCTGGGATTATAGGCAACCATCACCATGTCTGGCTAATTTTTGTATTTTTAGTAGAGACGGGGGTTTCACCATGTTGGCCAGGCTGCTCTTGAACTCCTGACCTCAGGTGATCTGCCCGCCTCGGCCTCCCAAAGTGCTAGAATTATAGGCATGAACCACTGTGTCTGGCCTATAAGCACCATTTTTTAATCACCTTCATTTTGTAATTAATGACTGGATTGTGTTACCTGATGAATGCCAGTCTCTTTCACTGAACTATAAACTTCACTAGACTGTGAACATCATGTGTTTGTTTATATCATCCAGTCGTGATGCCAGGGCCTTATTGGGTACCTGGGTGTCCTGAGGGAATATCTTGTGTCCAGTAATGAATAAAGATTGGGCATTTTAGAATATAAAGCATTTTAAGGATAAGTGTGGATATAGGAACATTAGTTTACAAAATCAAATTGGGGGTTTATTCTGTGCCATTTGGGATCAGTATTACCTGATGGATGTTTTTCTACTCCAGATTTGGTTCTGGTCCGAGTGGGTTTTACATCAGTGTCCCTCGGACCACATCTTCTCTCTCTTTGCATTTGACCTTCCTCTTTATCTGGGCACCCCATCTGAAAAAATCCCCCCACGCGGTAGCCTGTGCTGTATTTCACCAAAAAAGATCTGTATTTGGAAGGAACATTTACATGTTATTGGTGTCTCTCTGAGAGTGTAAGCTGCTTACTGTATAGCTTGGCACAGTTTTTATTAAATAAAAGAACAAAGAGAAGAGAAACATGAAGAAATCACTAAATTCTTAAATGAAACTGAGACGATATGCCCCTACACTTGCCCTCATAAACATTAGGCATTTTTTTATGGTGATATTTTTAGCCCATTCTGAAATGTATTGATTTGTTTCCTGTGAGTCATTGTCTATTTGTTCTTTCTTTGTTAAAAAAACATTAAATATCAATGTGATGATATAAATATATACGTGTGGGTGGATGGGCGGGTGAGAGGAATTTTCTTCCAAATTTTAAGAAGGGAAATAGCTTTCTCATAGGTTCCCACATCATCCATCAGCTCATCACATCCTCCGTCTACTGCATTTCCCCCCCTCGACACAAAACTGAATAATCTCTCTGGTTTTAAAGCTTGAGAGAACACGTTTCAGGAGGTTCTGGAGATGGCCTGTTTAGGGGGCAGCTGACGTTTTTTGTAGCTCTGATTCTGGGTTGCGGGGAAGTCCAGCCGCTATTTCCATTTTGAGCAGTAGAGGGCAGACGTCTCCTCTCCCGCCTGCACAAGATCACCTCGGCAACTTTATGTTTATGCAAACAGCCTTTGACATAATAGCTTTGAAACAGCTGAAAATTGAATTGTGCCTTGAGGCCAAACATCTAGACCACCACCTTTGTTATATTCATCTGCCATAGTAAATTGGGTTCACCATTGGCTCGGGGAGCTGCTTTTTCCTCCATTCTAGTCCCACAATAACTTTGCGTGGGAGAAAGACAAATGCAACTTCCTCACCCAAAACGTTGGCAGGGTTTCATTTCACAAACTCTTATCCGAGGGGCTGGAGATCGCTGTGTGGATTTCTCCAGCCAGCTGAAGAAAATAAAGGGAAAATTGGAAAGCTAAACCAAATCCATCTAATTCTGGAATCTCTCTGAGGGTTTCCATAGCTTTTCAGCTTCTCCACTTAATCTAATTAGGACTTCGCCTCCCGAAATAAATACCTAATAAAGAATGAACCCATTAAAAGACTAAATTTACTACACACACATTTGTGCGAACCCTCTGCCTGTTTCCTTGAAGCGGCAATGCCGATGAAATTGAACGTTGTTTGACTGGTTAATGGTCTCCCGCTGTAAGACGGATTATAGAAAATAAACATGGATGGGGGGAAAGCCGGCCCCTTTATTGAATTCCGTCGATGATAATGCCATCACCTGAAATCGCTGCCTGAACAGAGTGTCAATGGGGTAGAAGCAGCAGCAGCCAGAGCCAATTTGCAACTGGGAAACAGTTCATTTTCTTAGAAGTAATTTTATTCTGTTTTGGGTTCACTGCCCTGGTTTGGGGGAGGTTAACAGAAAGTAGATTTTTTAAAAGAAATCTGATTGTGGACCTCATGGATGTTTTTCAAAGTAGGCATTTAGGCATTGACTAATTGATTGGTTCATTTGCTTATCAATAAATATTTCATAAAGGCTTACTCTGTGAGGTGCTAGTTAGGAGCTGGGGATTTGAGATTGAGCAAAACAGGTTTGCCATCACTCTACTAAAACTTAGAGCCATTGCAGGAGGTAGAATTCATTCATTAGCAAATATTTATTAAGCACTCACTTTGGATCAGGCTTATAATCAGGAAATAACTATACAGTTACAAGCTGGATGAGTAATATGAAGGCAAGGCAGTGAGGTTGCTGGATGGGATGTCCACTATTTCTTTGAAGAACAGTGTTAAGGAAAATTATTTAATATCAACAGACCCTCAGATCAGTATGGAGGTTGGGAGATGATAGCATTTATTTGCATGTTTGTGAGTTCACTTAATGGGTTCAAATCCAATTACCAAACTTCTCTGGACCTCAGTTTCCTTATCTTGATAGAAGTCTATAGTAATTCATGTCCAATTGGATTGAAGTTTGAATAAAATGAGAGACTGTGCATGAAAGTGCTTTGTAGTTGTTGAAAATAAGAGAAATTATTATTAAGGACATGTGCTTTTCCAGGGTATACCCACAGGATCTTACAGTCTCCTTGGGTAGACAAGAGGAATATAGGTTGATCAATAGCGAGCAATTCAAACAGTTTAGAGATAAATGGTAAAGTGTGTGGCACAGAAGATAGGTTGGATGAGGTCAGGCAGAAGGCAGGCCTGGAAAAACAGATCGAGTTTAGAAAGAAAAGAGCAGAAGTCTGAGGCCAGTTAACATTTGGGGCTCATGGGATGTTGGTGTTCACACAGGCAGCTGGAACACGCAAAGACCTCAAGTTTAGGTTGCTGCCACAGGCACTGACGTAAAGTTGTGACTGGGTGTTAGGTAGTCACTGCTGAGAAATTGATGGGTGATCATGGGAACATTCCCAGTTGACCCCACTTTCCTGAAAAGACAATGCTTAAAACCAGAACTTCTAAAACTTGTGTAATGTATGGACATTTTTTTTTTCTTTTTCTTCTTAGTTGACACATAATAATTGTGCGTACCTATGGGATACAGAGTGATCCTTTCATACATGTATAGAATGTGTAATCATCAAATCAGTGTAATTAGCATAGCCATCACCTCAAACATTTATCATATGTGTTGTGAACATTCAAAATCCTCTCTTCTAGTTTTCTTAAAATATACACTAAATTATAGCTAACCATATCCACCCTATGTTGCGGCAGAACACAGAAACTCCTTCCTTCTACGTACTTTTGTGTCTGCTACACAGCCTCTCCCTATCCTCCCACCTCCCCATCCTTCCCAGCCTCTAAAAACCTCAATTCCACTCTCTGCTTCTATAAGCATGTTTTTAAAAAGTTTCCATAGATGAGGGAGAACATGTGATATTTGTCTTCTTGTGCCTGACACTTCACTTAACATATTGTCCACTAGGCCCATCCATGTTGCCATGAATAACAGGATTTCATTCCTTTTTATGACTAAATTCTTTCTGTATATACCATATTTTTCTTTTTTTTTTCTTTGAGGCTGGAATAGAAATGTTTTATCGTGGCATATATATAACACTATTACTGTTATGGAGACATTTTTTATGTAGTGACACCTCATATTATGGAATCTATATAGTTCTATACTATAAACAAGACATTTATACAAAGTGACACTTAGAGATATGTTTGGCCCCTTAAGCTGGATACCACTGAAGCCTGGCATACACACAGTCATAGGCATGTTTAGCCTGCCTCCCAGTGTTAGGCTTTCTGTTTATTCCAGTTGTACTTCCCTTGGCAGCCAGTGATTACATTTTACTTTAGCGCCATGTTGTCAATGCCAAAGAACTTGCGTTTGCCAAGGAATAAATCTCCTGGGATGCAATGTCATGAAGTAGAATGGTATAGTCTATTCAGTAAGGTCACTTTTTTTTTTTTTTTTTTGCATTTCCTTGACAGTAATTTTTAGCACTTTTTTTTTTTTTTTTGAGATGGAATCTCACTCTGTCACCAGGCTGGAGTGCAATGGCACGATCTTGGCTCACTGCAACCTCTGCCTTTGGGTTCAAGTGATTCTCCTGCCTCAGCCTCTCAAGTAGCTGGGACTAGAGGTGTATGCCACCACATCCAGCTAATTTTTATATTTTTAATAGAGACAAGGTTTCACCATGTTGGCCAGTATGGTCTCGATCTCTTGACCTCATGATCTGCTCGCCTCGGCCTCCCAAAGTGGTGGGATTACAGGCATGAGCCACGGTGCCTAGCCTAATTTTTACCACTTTTATACCATGTGTTTTTGGTAGAATTTTGCCATGTTATATAACCACAGGCAACCCAGGCTGAATGTTGAACTGGCTTCATTTTTGGAGATACATTTCTCAAAATGTCTGGAATATTTTGTGCTTCTAGTGTTTCCTTCATGGATTTGAGTTTTTGATCAAATGTGTTGTTTTCTTCATCTAGGCTCTTTCCATGTCTCCTTCAATTGTGAAGTTGATTTCTGGTGCAGTATTTTGTCCCACTGCAGGGTAAGGTGATTGAGCTACGCGGTTCACTGTAACTTGTTTTAGAATAATTTATTTCACAGAACATTTGCAGTGACTTAGATCTCCTTCCCGGAATATCCTCTGTGTTGGCTTGTTTGACTATCTGTCTCAGAAATACTTTGTGGGGTGTCCCCTGCTGTAGTCAGGGCAGTTATCTGCCACAGAGGCTGCCTTGGAGGCTGGGTCATGGGTCCATGAAATTTCTATTCTTGGTGTGAGCAGTGACCTTGAGTCTGCTCAGGCTTAAGGGGACCGGTAGCTTGCTCCCAGGTTGCTGAGATAGAAAAGCTGTCATGCCTGGCTTAGGCTAGGTGTGGGAGGGATCACTCTTTCTTTTTTTTCTTTCTTTTTAAATATATAGCCCCTTTTTAAAAGAAAAATACTATCTCCACTCCAGAGAAGACAACTGCCTCTTAGTTAAGAAACTTTCCACTGCAAATAGTCGGTGCTAAGGAGAAGTTGTGTTCTTACAGCTGCAGGAACTTTTTTTTTCCTTTTAAAATTATCACTGGAGTGAGAATACGCGATGAAAAAATCTTGAACCCTTGGGTCCTGGAGAAAGTGTACACAGAATCCTCTGGACAAACATGGGGCTCAGTGTGAGGGGCACCGCCTTAACAAAGGCAGGCTTCTCCATGTGATTTTAGAGCACTGTTTCAGGTCCTCTGGAGAGATGTTGGGCCTTTCATGGCCTTTTACATTAAGCACTGCAGCAGTCTCCCTACACGCAGGGTCTCAGTTCCCTACTCACTTCCCCATTTCTCTGTTATGTTTCTTTAAACAGCCAAGCAGCATTTATTTGATGAGTGATGCTGGCGTCCCTCACTGGCCTTCATCCTATCTCCTTGTGATGACTCTTATTGAAGATGGACCTCAACCCTTGTTCAGAGGCATGGTGGTACCAGATTCACAGACCTGTTTTATCCTTTGTGGAAAGAGAACTCGCCCATTTAGAAGGCTCCTGTGCTGTCTCAGAGGGTCATCTGCACTGTCTGCCTCAGTCTTAACATCCCCCTAAGCTTCATGGAGAAATCCAGTAAGAAGAGGTGGCCATTTTGAGAAAATTACTTAGATTCTGGGCGTAGCATCGGTAAGCTCAAGAGATCGTCTTCATTTTTGTGTGATTCTGATTGTGGCAAACCATTCTTGCTCATGCCTTAGTGTGTATGTTTCTTGGGCACCAGGAGAGGAAACAGTGATAGAAACAGGCAGAGGTAGATTATTAAAAACAAAAGAAAAGAAGAGGTCCATAACACGGTAGAAAAGAGATCAAGCCTGTAATCTCAGCACTTTGCAGGTCGAGGTGGGAGTATTGCCTGAGTTCAGGAGTTCAAGACCAGCCTGTGCAACATGGTGAAATTCCATTTCTACAAAAAATAAAAAACATTAGCTGGATGTGGTGGTGCAGGTCTGTGGTCCCAGCTACTTGGGCGGTGGGAAGATCACTTGAGCCTGGCAGGTTGAGCTGCAGTGAGCTGAGATCACATCACTGTACTCCAGCCTGGGTGACCAAGCAAGGGTCCCTGTCTCAAAAAAAAAAAAAAAAAAAAAAGGAGGGGAGAAAAGAAAGACATTTCCACGTGGTGCCAATATATTGAGCATCTACTATCCACCAGCTGAGTTACAGTGTGCCCTGCAGTGTAATGGGGAGGAATCTCCACCCACAAACTCAGCTGTGTAATTCAACTATAAGCCCTGCATTCCGACGGCTAGAGGAAAACCTGACCCTATGGGAGTCCCTTTAACTTTCCCTGCTGTGCTCCACCCACTTACCTCCACCAGGGATTTCCCAAGATTCTAGACTTTTTCATAGAGTCAGATAGAGGTGGCCTCATTGGTTCTTAGAGGTCAGCTCTCACTGCTTCCATTGGCCCGTTAGTTGCTGGTTCCTGGGGTTTAGGACTCTTTGAAAGCTCCTGCATCCTGGGCTAAGATTCTCTTGGCCTGCCAAATATTTAGCCCTTGAGCTTTGCTGTTGGTGCTGCCCAAATGTCATCTCTTTCTGCTTACAAAAACTTTCCTCTTTCCTGGTCACTCTCTTGTTACCCTCAAAGCACACCTTGTCCTTCCCTTTGAGTTTCCTGCTCCAATCTCTTCAAAGTGCTGAGGCTTTACAAAAGATGGAAAGAACCATGATTTAAGCAGCTTCTGCTTTCTACCCGGCAAAACACCCTAAGGCAAGGAGTTATTAAGGGTCGCAGTATGTGTTTGGGAAAGGGAAATAGGGAAAATTGAAGCAGAATGCTAATTAATATCTTAAACATTTTCCTGCCTGGTGATACTATTCACATCCTGCAGGTCTAAACCTGCCTTCAGGACCCTTTTAGAATATGATGAGAGGGTTTGGATATTTGTCTGATTTTCTTGCAGCTCATGAAAAAAATACCTTTTGAATAGGTAGTACGTGCCTACGGTTCAGAATTCAAAAGTACATATATATTTATAGTAGAAAGTCTCTCTCCCACCCTTATTCTCCAGCCACTCAGTTCTCTCCACAGGTGACTGTTTCTCAATTTTTCTGCCAGAAATACTTGATGATATATAAATATAGTATATCATTTTGTACCTGTTAGACTCAGTATATATATTTAAACTTTTGTCTACATAGTTACATAGAACTACCTCTTTAATTTTAGTAACTTTGTAATATATTCTATGTATTTATCTTTATTTATTTATTTTGACATGGAGTCTTGCTTTGTTGCCCAGGCTGGAGTGCAATGGCGCAATCTTGGCTTACTGTAACCTCTGCCTGTTGGGTTCAAGTGATTCTCCTACTTCGATCTCCCATGTAGCTGGTATTACAGGCTCATGCCACCATGCCTGGCTAATTTTTGTATTTTTAGTAGAGACAAGGTTTCACTATGTTGATCAGGCTGGTCTCAAACACCTGAACTCATGATGGACCCGCCTTGGCCTCCCAAAGCGTTGAATTACAGGCATAAGCCACCTCACCTGGCCCCATAATTTCTGTTACTAGCCCTCTGTTGATAGACATTCAGGTTGTTTCAGTCTTTTCTATCATAAACAGTGATACAATGGTGATCCTGGCTATTGTACACATGTGTAGGTAAATTTCAGCATGAATCATTAGAAGCTTAATTATTGGGTTAAATGGTATGTGCATTTTAAATTTTGATAAATATTACCAAATTGCCTTTCTCAGAGGTTAAATCAATTCACATTTCCATCAATAATGTATAAAAGTACCTGTTTTCCCACCTTCTATACAAGTTGCTACAGGTTATTTTCTGGTCTTTGTCAGTCTGATCAGTGAAAGATAGTATTTCAGTATAGTTTTTAATGCTCATTTCTCTTATAAGGAAAGTGAATAAATTTAAAATGTCTATAAGCCATTTTAGTTGTGTGTGAGTATATACATCCTTGACAATTTTTCCTTTTGTAGTTGAACTTTTTCTTATTGATTTCTAAGAGCTCTTTGTATATTAATAAAAATAGCCTTTGATCTATAATATGCATTGCCACCTAGTTTCCTCCAGTTTGTAATTTATCTCTGATTTTTCTTTCAGTATTTTCTTTTATGTAGAATTTTGGGGAGTAAAATTCATCTGTACTTCATTTTGGCATCTGAATTTTGTATTACAGACGTGCTTTCTCCATAAGATTATAACATTTTCCCCCAAGTTTTCTACTAGAACCTTTATGGCTACATATTTTCTGGTTTAATGTTTGGTTTGTCTGAACTACTTTTAGGTATAGGGAGTGATTTGGGAATCAAATATCATTTGTTTTTTCAGAAGATTACTTAGTTTTCCCAATGCCATTTTACTCATTTTGCAGTTCTTGAAAAATTTTTTGGTGTGTATGTTGTTTCTGAATTCTTCTAGTTTCTGAATTCTTCTAGTAGGTATAGTTGGTACATAGCGTGAGTATTCTGGGTACACAAGTAATGAATGACTGCCATTGAAGTCTAGAAATGAGTCTCATGGGCAGAAGTGGGGGAGGAGTCTATTTTCATTTCTTAACCCCTTTCATGGACGTTTATAGCCTTGAGAAGAATGGGTTGGCTTTAGAGTTAACACTCTTGGGGCCAAACCTTGGCAGCAAAGAAAAACCTAGTTAGAGTTTATAGTAAATAAGGTATAACGAACCCATGTTAAATATATACTTTGCTATCATGTGGGAAGACCATTTGGCTTATAATGGCTTTTTTTCCTACTATAAATTATTTCCCAATATTTTTAAAGGATTTTTTTTGATAAAAATATCTCAGAGAGGTGATTTTTATCTCTGGAGGCACTCATTCTGAACTGTTTCCTTTCTGTGTTTCTCCATAGAGTGATTTACTATACTGGCAGCATTTTTTCCATAGCCGTCTCTGTTATACTGAAATCCTTTGTCCTGTGTCACAGTCACAAATCATTTATCTTGGTTATTTTGGGGAAAAAGATACTTTCCAATAAGATGTAGTCATTCCATTGCACACTCCCCCCACTGCCCTTGTCTCTCCCTGGGCCTGCGTCTTCTTGAGACTCCTGGATCATCGATCAATTTCTGACTGGCCAGTTTATTGAGGCAAACCTTCTCCTGGTATTTTTGGTTGGGTTGAGCAGGCATTTGGCATTGTGTGGACATAGTAAAAGCATCTCTCAACGGATAATAATCAGATCTTCAGGAAGAATGCATTTCTCTTAAGTCTTTAGATGAAAATATGTGTGACGAGGGAGCCTTCTGAGATAAATATTTATTAGGAACTCTCACTTGGGAAGACAGCATACTCTTGAAGTCAGTGGTTGTAAAAATGAATGGGTAGGAAAAGTACCTGGGGAGCTTGTTAACCAGGCAGAGTCCTGGACTCTACCCCTGGGGTTTATGCAGTCTTAAGTCTGGGATAATTACTAGGCATTTTTATGTGAACAAACTCCTCAGATGAGTTTGATGTAAATCGTCCTCAGAGGACACTTTGAGATTCTTAACCAAAAGACTTTTACTTGGCAGTGCCCATTTCCAGCTGAAGTAGAGTGAAGACCAGGTTGGACTTTAGACTTGCGCCTTCATGCTCTGTCCATGCTCTTTTCTTGGGCTGGGGTCTCCTTTCGCCCTCAGTTGTACATCCTTACTCCAAGTGTCTTAGGCCACAACTTGGTATTTTGTCTTTGGGCCTCTGATGCTTGCCATGGTCTTTATCCTGATGAAAGTGGACTTCTTAGTTTTCAATACCTGAGAGATCAGATAAGGATCCAAATGGTTAATTCCAGTGACTCATCATTTCATATGTAATTGATATTCTTGGAGTCCCCAACATGTGTTAAAATAATTATCCTTTATGTCTGTTTGCTAAGTGCTGGGGTTAAGAAGATGAAGCATATAGCTTCTACCTTGAAGGTAGTCATGGTCTGGAGCTGGAATTCGCAAACTTTAAAATAAAGGCTAAAATTATAAAGCTTTGTGAGCTATATGGTTCCCCATTGTAACTACTAAACTCTACCACACAAGCGTGAAAGCAACCACAAAAAACATGTAGATAAATGAGTATGGCTGTGTTCCAGTAAAATTTTGTTTACAAAAATGAGTGGTGGATCCCTAGGGCATGGGTAAGCAATCAGTTACATACATTGTGATAAGGTTGGAATAAAGGCCAGGACAAAGGGTAGCTATTGTGCATCTTCTCAAGAGCCAGCTCTGATCAGTTGGTAGTGGCTGTTTAGAGCACTGGGTTCATTCATTCATTTGCTCAAAAGTACTTCCTTATTTAATGTGTCTATGTTTCAGATTTTGTGGTACAAATTACAATTATTTATTAGCTTTGTTTTCCATGCATAGGGAGTTGCAGCATTAGGACTACTATTTGCCTTCCATGAGTGATGTCTTAAAAATACACAAATAAAGAATATTCTACATGTAAAAACTTATATGTGCAAGGAGTCTACAGTTTTGCAGTAACCCGTTAAAGTAGGCACTATTATGCCTTTTAAACAGATGTTAAAGGGATGTTAAGAAACATGGTAGAGATCACTCAGCTAGTGAGCTACAGAACAGAATTTTCAGCCCATGTCTCTTGTTTATAAATATAAGTCCTTTACACTGAACCCAAGCTGCTTTTAATAATAATGATTTATGGTACAAAGTTGTGGTTTGAACTGTAGTGTAAACCAGAGGTCAATGACCTTTAAAAAGTGGCTTGCCGAAATTCCAGTCTTTTTCCTTTTGACATGCCTAGACAAGGTCAGCATTGAAGCAGATCATGACAAGCTTGTCCCTAAAGGGTATGAGAGACAGGATTGTTGAGCTTATGCCATGTGTGTGCATGTGTATGTGTGTTTGTGGGTGGTGTGTGACCCTACTGAAGCCAGGACCCACATAGGCCAGTCTCAGAACTATGCTGCAATCAAAGGACTTAGTTAAAAACCCAAAAATGTCAAATCAGAACAACTCAAGTTCTTTATTTAAATTGCTCAAATGTTTAAAAAAAATTGAACCCATATGAAGTTTAAGGTGTTTTTTTTTTTTTTCCAGTTCTGTGAAGAAGGTCATTGGTAGCTTGATGGGGATAGCGTTGAATCTGTAAATTACTTTGGGCAGTATGGCCATTTTCATGATATTGATTCTTCCTAACCATGAACATGGAATGTTTCTCCATCTATTTGTGTCCTCTCTTATTTCGTTGAGCAGTGGTTTGTAGTTCTCCTTGAAGAGATCCTTTACATCCTTTGTCAGTTGTATTCCTAGGTATTGTATTCTCTTTGTAGCAATTGTGAATGGCAGTTTGTTCTTGATTTGGCTCTTTAAGTCTGTTATTGGTGTATAGGAATGCCTGTGATTTTTGCACATTGATTTTGTATCCTGAGACATCACTGAAGTTGCTTATCAGTTTCAGGAGATTTTGGGCTGAGATGATTGGGTCTTGTAAATATACAATCACGTTGTCTGCAAATAGAGACAATTTGACTTCCTCCTTTCCTATATGAATATCCTTTATTTCTTTTTCTTGCCTGATTGCTCTGGCTAGAACTTCCAATACTGTGTTGAATAGGAGTGGTGAGAGAAGGCAAACTTGTCTAGTGCCAGATTTCAAAGGGAATGCTTCCAGTTTTTGCCCATTCAGTATGATACTGGCTGTTGGTTTGTTGTAAATAGCTTTTATTATTTTGAGATACATTCCATCAATACCTAGTTTATTGAGGGTTTTTAGCATAAAGGGCTGTTGAATTTTGTCAAAGGCCTTCTCTGCATCAATTGAGATAATCAAGTGGTTTTTGTCTTTGCTTCTGTTTATGTGGTTAATTACTTTTATAGACTTGCGTATGTTGAACCAGCCTTGCATCCCCGGGATGAAGCCTACTTGATCACAGTGGATAAGCTTTTTGATGTGCTGTTATAATTGGTTTGCCACTATTTTATTGAAGATTTTTGCATCTATGTTCATCATGGATATTGGCCTGAAGTTTTCTTTTCTTGCTGAGTCTCTGCCAGGTTTTGCTATCAGGATGATGTTGGTCTTGTACAATGATTTGGGAAGGATTCCCTCTTTTTGGATTGTTTGGAATAGTTTCAGAAGGAATGGTACCAGCTCCTCTTTGTATGTCTGGTAGAATTCGGCTGTGAACCCATCTGGACCTGGGCTTTTTTTGGGTGTCAGGCTCTTAATTGCTGCCTCAACTTCAGACCTTGTTATTGGTCTATTCAGGGTTTCTACTTCTTCCTGGTTTAGGGTTGGGAGGATGCAAGTGTCCAGGAATTTATCCATTTCTTCCAGGTTTACTAGTTTATGTGCATAGAGTTGTTTGTAATAATCTCTGATGATGGTTTGTATTTCTGTGGAATCTGTGGTGATATCCCCTTTATCATTTTTTATTGAATCTATTTAATTCTTCTCTCTTTTCTTTTTTATTAATCTGGCTAGTGGCCTGTCTATTTTGTTGATCTTTTCAAAAAAACCAGCTCCTGGATGTATTGATTTTTTGAAAGGTTTTTTTGTGTCTCTATCCCCTTCAGTTCTGCTCTGATCTTAGTTATTTCTTGTCTTCTGCTAGGTTTTGAGTTTTTTTGATCTTGCTCCTCTAGCTCTTTCAACTTTGACAATAGGGTGTCGATTTTAGACCTTTCCTTTCTTCTCATGTGAGCATTTATTGCTATATATTTTCCTCTAGACACTGCTTTAAATGTGTCCCAGAGATCCTAGTACGTTGTGTCTTTGTTCTCGTTGGTTTAGAAGAACATCTTTATTTCTGCCTTCATTTCATCTTTCATCCAGTCAACATTCAAGAACCAGTTGTTTAGTTTCCATGAAGCTGTGCGGTTGTGAGTTATTTTCTGAATACTGAGTTCTAACTTGAATGCACTGTGGTCTGAGAGAGTGTTTGTTATGATTTTCATTCTTTAGCATTTGCTGAGGAGTGATTTACTTCCAATTATGTGGTCAGTTTTAGAGTAGGTGTGATGTGGTGCTGAGAAGAATGCATATTCTGTGGATTTCAGGTGGAGAGTTCTGCAAATGTCTATTAGGTTTGCTTGTTCCAGGTCTGAATTGAAGTCCAGAATATCCTTGTTAATTTTCTGTCTCATTGATCTGTCTATATTGACAATGGGGTGTTAAAGTCTCCAACTATTATTGTGTGGAAGTCTAAGTCTCTTTGTAAGTCATTAAGAACTTGCTTTATGTATCTGGGTGCTCCTGTATTGGGTGCGTATATATTTAGGATCATTAGCTCTTCTTGTTGCATTGATCTTTTTATCATTATGTAATGTCCTTCTTTGTCTCTTTTGATCTTTGTTGATTGGATGTCTATTTTATCAGAGACGAGAATTGCAACTCCTGCATTTTTTTGCTCGCCATGTGCTTGGTAAATCTTCCTTCATCCCTTTATTTTGAGCGTTTGTGTATCCTTGCATGCGAGATGTGTTTCCTGGATACAGCACATCAGTGGATTTTGACTTTTTATCCAATTTGCCTGTCTGTGTCTTTAGATTGGGGCATTTAGCCCATTTCCATTTAGGGTTAATACTGTTATGTGTGAATTTGATCCTCCCATTTTGATGTTCGCTCGCTGTTTTGCCCATTAGTTGATGCAGTTTCTTCATTGTGTCAATGCTCTTTACCATTTGGTATGTTTTTGTTTTGTTTCTCTTAAATAGCTTTATCGTTTTGAGGTACGTTCTGTCAATACCTAGTTTATTGAGGATTTTTCACATAAAGGGCTGTCTTTTTTTGTTCCCTCGTTGGTGAGGAGTTGTCATCCCTGGGAGGAGAAGAGGTGTTCTGTTTTTTGATGGTTTCATCCTTTTTGCACTGTTTTTTTCCCCCATGTTCATGTATTTATCTTCCTTTGATCTTTGAAGTTGGTAATTTCAAGAGGAGTCTCTGAGTGGGCGTTTTTTCTGTTGAGTTTGGAGCTATATCATTTTTGGCCTGTAGAGGGCGTTGCTGGGCTCTCTTGGGTTCAGTCAGGTTATTGGGTGAGTGGTCCTTCTCTGGACTTTGTTTGCACATAAGATTGGCCCTGCTTTCCCAATGATGTCTCTCCCAGAGCTCTATATTCATCGTTGGGGTCAAGCGG
This sequence comes from Cheracebus regulus, assembly GCA_963574635.1. Lineage (NCBI taxonomy): Eukaryota > Metazoa > Chordata > Mammalia > Primates > Pitheciidae > Cheracebus > Cheracebus regulus. The sequence continues at coordinate 20,547 of CAUYQU010000764.1, forward strand.
GTATATTTGCTGCCAAGCTCTCTAGTGAAGGCTTCAGTTTGAATTGTGTGGAGGTGAGGCCTGCCAGACCTTATGGCCTGTTTCCCTGCTTTCAACTCTGCCTCCCTCTGTGGGATGGTCTGTCCCACTGGTTTTAGTCCAAACTTTCACCCAGGTCCATGTGACAACTTGCCATACCTGGCGGGAACTGCTGCTCAAATTTGCATCGACAACCCATGGTGCCCCACAGTCTGTCAGGGCTCTCATGGACCATGGGTTGTAGGAGGAATGAGATAAGCACAGGATCCGAATCGGAGCACTGAGGGGATCAAGTCCCTCAGCCCTCTGAGCCAGCTGCATGTTTCAGGTGGGGACACGCCTCGCCCTGTCTTGATTTGCCTCCCGGGTGGCTGTCGCCCTGAGGCTTCTTCCCTGGGCTATTTTCAGTGCCCTATCAGTCGCATCGAAACACACCCAGCACCTAGTTTGAAATCGTGACGTCCTCTAGTCCTCTGCATCTCATTCGCTGGGAGCTGCGTTCCAGTGTTGCCTTCTCACAGCCATCTTGGCGCCCTCCCTCAGTGGTGTTTTGTAGTTCTCTTTGTACAGATCTTTCACCTTTTTGGTTAGATGTATTCTTAGGTCTTTTATTTATTTTTTTGTGGCTGTTGTAAATGAGATTGCATTCTTGATTTGGCTCTCAGCATGAACCTTATTGGTGTGAAATGCTTATTTTTGTATGTTGATTTTGTGACCTGAAACTTTACTAATGTTGTTTATCAGGTCCAGGAGTCTATTGGTGGCATCTTTAGGGTTTTCTAGCTATAGAATAATATCATCAGTGAAAAGAGATAATGTGACTTTCTCTTTTCCTATTTGGATGCCTTTTATTTCTTTCTCTTGCCTGATTGCTCTGGCTAGGACTTCCAATAAATACTATGTTACATAGGAATAGTGGGAGTGGGCATCCTGTTCTTGTTCCAGTTCTTAAGAAGGTTGGTTCCAGCTTTCGATGTTCAGTATGATGTTGGCTGTGGGTTTTTCATAGATAACTCTTAATATTTTGAGGTACGTTTCTGTGATGCCTAGTTTGTTGAGAGTTTTTGTCATGAAGAAAAGTTGGATTTTACCAAAAGCTTTTTCTGCATCTATTGAGATGATTATATGTTTTTTGTTTTTAATTCTTTTATGTGGTGAGTCACATTTGTTGATTTGCATATGTTGAACCAACCTTGTTTCCAGGGAATAAAACCCCTTGATCATGGTGAATAAATGTTTTTCCCTCTGCCTCTCACCATTCCTATTCAATGAACTAACTTTATGATGTGTCATTGGATTTGGTTTGCTAATATTTTTTTGAGGATTTATTCATCTATGTTCATCAAAGATGCTGGCCTGTAGCTTTTTGTTGTTGTTGTTGTGTATTTGCCAGATTTTGGTATCAGGATGTCACTGGGTTAGTGAGAAATATCTCCTCCTCAGTTTTTTCTATTTTTTTGAGAGATTCTTGCTCTGCCACCCAGGTTGGAGTGCAATAGTATGGTCATAGCTCACAGTCTCAAACCCCTGGGCTCAAGCCATCCTGCTACCTCAGAATCCTGAATACCTGACCCTATATGATTGTGCCACATTTTTTGGAATAGTTTCAGTATAATTGGTAACAGTTCTTTTTGGTACATCAGATAAAATTCAGCTGTGAATTCATCTGGTCTCATGCTAATTTTTGTTAGTAGGTTTCTTATTGCTGAATTAATTTCAGAACTTATTATTGATGTATTCAGGGTTTAGATTTTTTCTTGATTCAATCTTGGGAGGTTGTGTGTCTCCAAGAGTTTATCCATTTCCTATAGGTTTTTAAGTTTCTGTGCCAAGAGGTATAGTAGTAGTCATTTCTGATGATCTTTTGTATTTCTGTGAGATTGGTTATAATATTATAGTTGTCTTTTCTGTCTTTTTTTTTTTTTTTTTTTGAAATGGAAGTTTGCTCTTATTGCCCAGGCTAGAGTGCAATGGCATCATCTCGGCTCACTGCCTCCTCTGCCTCTTGGGTTCAAGCAATTCTCCTGCCTTAGTCTCCCAAGTAGCTGGGATTACAGGCATGTACCACCACACCTGGCTAATTTTGTATTTTTAGTAGAGACAGGGTTTATCCATGTTGGTCAGGCTGGTCTCGAACTCCTGACCTCAGGTGATCTGTCCACCTTGGCCTCCCAAAGAGCTGGGATTGCAGGCATGAGCTACCTCACCTGGCTCATTTTCTTTTCTGATTATATTTATTTGGATCATCTCTCTTTTTCTTTGTTAAGCCATCTAGTGGTCTACTGATCTTCTTTTTCTTTCAAAGAACAAATTTTTCTTTTGGTTGATCTTTTGTATACTTTTTTGGGGGGTCTCAATTCCATTTGATTCTGCTCTGATTTTAGTTATTTCTTTTCGTCTGCTGGTATTGAGAGTAGTTTGTTCTTGTTTTTATAGTTTTCTTTAGGTGCAATGTTAGATTCTTGAGATCTTTCTAACTTATTGATGTAAGTGTTATAAACGTTCCTCTGAACACTGCTTTGACATATCCCTAACATTTTTGATATATTGTGTTTCTGTTTTCATTTGTTTCAAATAATATTTCAACTTCCTATGCAGTTGTCTTTTAAATTAGATAGGTGAAGAAAAGTGTTACAAACAAAATATATTTATACTGTTTTTTATGTTTAGGTAGTTAACTCTATTGGTGCTCTTTATTTCTTAATTTGGGTTTTAACTATTATCTAGTGTCCTTTCACTTCAGCTTGAAGGACTCTTTTCAATAAGAAAAGAGTCTTATAATTTCCTATAAGAAATTATAGGAAGGTCTGCCAGTGATGAATTCTGTTTTTGTTTGTCTTGGGGTGTCTTAATTACTTCATTATTTTTGAAGGTTAGTAGTTCTGGATAAGAATCCTTGACTGAAAGTCCTCTTCCTTCAGCACTTTGAGTATGTTATCCCACTCTCTTCTTGCATCTATGGTTTCTGATGAAGACTCCACTGTTAATCTTATTGCAGATCCCTTATATGTAATGAATCACTTCATTTGCTGCTTTCAATCTTTTTTTTTTTGACAGTTTGACTATGATGTATCAAAGTGTTTATCTCTGAATTTATCCTGCTAGGAGTTTGCTGAGCTTCTTGGATATTTAGATTAATGATTTTTTATCACATTTGGAAAGTTTTAGGCCATTATTTTTTCAAATATTCTTTCTAATTCCTCTCTTTTTTTCTTTCCGAGTGTCCCATTGTGCATATGTTGGTATACCTAATGGTGCCTCACTGGTCTTTGAAGAACTGTTCATTTTTCTTCATTCTTTTTTTCTTTTCCTCAGACTGGATAATCTCTGTTAATCTATGTTCAAGTTAATTCTTTGTTTGACCAAGTCAACTCTATTTGTGAATCCCACTACTGATTTTTTATTTCAGTTATTGTCCTTTTCAGCTTCAACATTTGTATTTGGTTCTTTTTTAAAAATAATTTTGATTTGTCCAAATTTATCTATTTCTTTATTTTTGTTTCTGGATTTTATGTTATGCTTAGGAAAAAAATTAATTTTTTGTTGTATTTCCTTCCAGAGCTTTTATAGTTTCATTTAAAATAAGTTGACCCAATTAGAATTTATTTTACTCTAATGAGTGAGGGAGGAATCCACTTTTATTGTTTTCCCAAATGATTAGCCAAGTGACTCAATTCTATCACTGAATAGTTTTACATTTTCTCAATTTAAAGATAATGCCATTTTTTTTTTTTTGGTGAATTTACATTTCCACATATACTTTAGTATTGGTTATGTTTCCTTTATTGGCCTATTTGACACTGATATTAATTATTGTTGCTATTAAAATCTGGTGGGTCTGAATTGTGGTTAAAATACTTTATATTTGAAGTTTTTATAAGAACATATAACCATATGAATACATTGCTAGGTTTCTTTCAGGGCCTTGAAACAGATCCTTGCAAGTAAGGGGCCCTGAAGCCTAAGCTTATTAGCTTCATAGCAAATCCATCTCTGTATATTACTTTACTTTCTCATAAATCTCTAAGCATTTGTTTTTTTCTTCAGAAGAGCTTTGGAATAATTTTATCCAGTTCTCCAGGATCTTATTTTGCATGCTGATTAGTGCAATCAGTAAAAAGAAAGAAACCGTATAGTAATTTGAACAGGCAAAATTTAATATAAATAATTATTAGCTACAACAGAAGATTGGAGTAACAAGGGATTGGCTAATAGGAAGTAAATAGAACTCTAAGAAATATAGAATATATAAGAGACAGCTACTACCCCTAGGAATGAGATAAATGTCCAAGGAAGAGTCTTCAGACCAAAATCCAGACTTGGTAGGGGACACTGCTCCAGTGGATGGCAGAGAAGGAGCTTTGGTGCAGAGCTGCTAGAACTTATTGGAAGTATGCCCTGTGAGGTGCCAGGGAAAGCTGTTTATTGGGAGGTAAGCAAAACTGCCTGAGGTGGTGGTACTGGGGAAGCTTCTGGCTGCTGTGCACTGTGGCACCCAGGTTTTGGAGAAGCTTTACACACTACCAGAGTCTGGAGAGTGGGCATATAAGTCCCAAGAAGCAAAAAGGCTTTCCTTATGCAGTATCTCTTTGACAAAGTGACCTCTCCTCATAATCTTTAACGTGATTTGTGGCAAAAGAAAAATATTTAAAGTGCCCACATCCATTTTTGTAGAGCAGAAAAAGAAGAATGAATTTGGAACTGAGAACGAATGAATAAATACCAGGTGCCCTTGGTAATGTATTGTATTTATACATTCATTTAAGGAGAACTTATATTTTCATTCATGAACAAGGTATAGTGGTCTATTTTTTCAAGATTTTTCTTAGTAGATTTTTACAGTTTTAAAAACATGTAGGTCCTATGGACACTTATATTTTCCCAACTGTTATTTTTATTTTTGTTGTTTCTATTAAAAATGAAATATTTTCCCAGTATATATTTTTTTTATCATTGTTCAAGCTATTGATTTTTGTACTTTAACTTTGCACTGACAATCTTATTGTTTTATCTTTGTGTTCCTAATGTTTGTTTTATTTTCAGTTAATTTGCTTTTCTATACATAAATTTTTAACTGAATGTTTTCTTTTTAAATTTTTAAACTCAGAAATTTTACTTTTATTATTACTTGGCACATAATAATTATACATATTTATTGAGTACAGCCTGATATTTCTGTACATGTATACAATGCATAATGATCAAATCAGGGTAATTAGTATATTCACCACTTCAAACATTGATCATTTCTTTGTGTTACGAACACTCAAAATCCAGTGTTTTATCTCTTTAAAGATATACAATAAATTTTTAATATAGTCACCCTATAGTGCTATAGAACACTAGAACTTATTCTATCTAGTTGTACTTTTTTTTTTTTTTTGAGACAGACGCTGTCACCCAGACTGGAGTGCAGTGGAACGATCTTTGCTTACTGCAACCTCCACCTCCCAAGTTCAAGCGATTCTCCTGCTTCAGCCTTCCAAGTAGCTGGGACCACAGATGCCCGCAACCATGCCTTGCTAATTTTTGTATTTTTAGTAGAGACAGAGTTTCGCCATGTTGCTCAGGCTGGTCTGGAACTCCTTGCCTCAAGTGATCCACCTGCCTAGGCCTCCCAAAGTGCTGGCATTGCCATTGTGCCTGGCCTCTAGCTGTACTTTTGTATGTCTTAACCAACCTTTGGCTATCTTTGGCTATCTCCCCCTACCACTTCCCCACTTCTACTAACCATTTACCTTCTTTTTTAAATTATACTTTAGGTTCTGGGGAACACATGCAGATCATGCAGAATTGTTGCACAGGTACATACATGGCAATGTGGTTTGATGCCTCCATCTCCCCGTCACCTATATCTGGCATTTCTCCCCAAGTTATCCCTCCCCAACCTCCCCTACACCCTGCTGTCCCTCCTTTAGTCTCTCCCAACAGACCCCAGTGTGTGATGCTCCTCTCCCTGTGTCCATGTGTTCTCATTGTTCAATACCTGCCTATAAGTGAGAACATACAGTGTTTGATTTTCTGTTTTTGTGTCAGTTTGCTGAGAATGATGGTTTACAGATTCATCCATTTCCCTACAAAGGACATGAACTCATAGTTTTCTTTATGGCTGCATAGTATTCCATGGTGTATATGTGCCACATTTTCCTTGTCCAGTCTATCACCGATGGGCATTTGGGTTGGTTTCAGGTCTTTGCTATTGTAAACAGTGCCACAATGAACATATGTGGGCATGTGTCTTTATAATAAAGTGATTTATAATCCTTTGGACATATACTCAGTAATGGGATTGCTAGGTCAAATGGAATTTCTATTTCTAGGTCCTTGAGGAATCACCACACTGTCTTCCACAATGGTTGAACTAATTTACACTCCCACCAACAGTGTAAAAGTGTTCCTATTACTGCACATCCTCTCCAGCATCTGTTGTCCCCAGATTTTTTAATGATTGTCATTCTAACTGCATGAGATGGTAGCTCAGTGTGGTTTTGATTTGCATTTCTCTAATGATAGTGATGACGAGCATTTTTTCATATGTTTGTTAGCCTCATATATGTCTTCTTTTGAAAAGTGTTGGTTTATGTCCTTTGCCCACTTTTGAATGGGTTGGTTTTTTTCTTGTAAATCTGTTTTAGTTCTTTGTAGATTCTGGATATTAGCCCTTTGTCAGATGGGTAGATTGCAAAATTTTTTTCTCATTCTGTTGATTGCTGGTTTACTCTAATGATTGTTTCTTTTGCTGTGCAGAAGCTCTTAAGTTTAATTAGATTCCATTTGTCTATTTTGGCTTTTGTTGCCATTGCTTTTGGTGTTTTAGTCATGAAGTCCTTGTCTGTGCCTATGTCCTGAATGGTGTTGCCTATGTTTTCTTCTAGGGTATTTATGGTGTTAGTTCTTATATTCAAATATTTAATCCATCTGGAGTTAATTTTTGTATAAGGTGTAAGGAAGGGGTCCAGTTTCAGCTTCCTGCATATGGGTAGCCTGTTTTCCCAACCAACACCATTTATTACACAGGGAATCCTTTCCCCATTGCTTGTTTTTGTCTGGTTTATTAAAGACCAGATGGTTGTAGATGTGTGGCATTGCTTCTGAGGCCCTTGTTCTGTTCCATTGGTCTATATCTTTGTTTTGGTACCAGTACCATGCTGTTTTGATTACTGTAGCATTGTAGTATAGTTTGAAGTCAGGTAGCATGATGTCTCCAGCTTTGTTCTTTTTGCTTAGGATTGTCTTGCCTATGCAGGCTCTCTTTTGATTCCATATGAGGTTTAAAGTGGTTTTTTCCAGTTCTGTGAAGAAGGCCAATGGTAGGTTGACGGGGATAGCATTGAATCTATAAATTACTTTGGGTGGCCATTTTCATAACATTGATTCTTCCTAGCCATGGGCATGGAATATTTTTCCAATTGTTTGTGTCCTCTCTTATTTCCTTGAGCAGTGGTTCCTAGTTCTCCTTGAAGAGGTCCTTTCCATCCTTTGTTAGTTGTATTCCTAGGTATTTCATTCTCTTTGTAACAATTGTGAATGAGAGTTTGCTCTTGATTTGGTTCTCTTTTAGTCTGTGAGCCTCAGGATACAAAAATCAATGTCCAGAAATCACAAGCATTCCTATACACCAATGCTTGTGATTTCTGCACATTGATTTTGTATCCTGAGACTTTGCTGAAGTTGCTTATAAGTTTAAGGAGATTTTTAACTGACACGATGGAGTCTTCTGAATATGCAAGGCCAGCAAACCCCGCCTCTCCCCCTCAGGGGGACTGGTGGGCACCGGGGGCCTCCCACTTATTTTACATCTCTCATGTGTCTTCCCTGTGCCAGACTACAGTCAAGCTCAATAGGGTCTTCTCTCCCCGCTCATTCCACCAAGCCCGTTCCCTTGGCTGTGGTTTTCCTGGATAGTAGATAGGGACAGTGGGGATCTTGTTCATCCATTCTTGCGTGCCACTAATTAGATGATGAGGTATTTGGCTACCTTAAGAGACTCATAGTTATTCCCGCTGTTTACCCACACTTCATTGAATTTCTTCACTCTGACATTCAGAGCACTGGGCAGAAATCACATCACGTCAACACCAGCCGCGGGTCTTCACGAACATTTTACTTTCTGCTTTTATGAGATCAAGCTTTTTTAGCTTCCATATATGAATGAGAACATGTGATATTTACCTTTCTGTACCTGACTTATTTCACTTAACATAATGTCCTCCAGGTTCATCCATATACGTAAAATCTTATTATCTGAAAATTTAAAAAATCTTGGTCTCCTCCTTTCCCATATTAATAATCATATTTAATAATATTAATAACCATTTTGTCTAATTATATTACTTCATCTTGAAGAATACTAAATGATAGTGGTGACAATAAGCATCATCAGTTCAATGTAAATCTTACAATTTCAGTCTCATGCTTGCTGTTAGTTTTTTTATTTGACCAACGTATTTGATTGTGATAAGTGAGTATCCTCTGATTCCAGCTTTTTTAATTAAAAAAAGAATCAGCTGGGCACTGTGGCACTAGCGTGTAATCCTAGTACTTTGGGAGGCTGAGGTAGGTGGATTACTTGAACCCAGGAGTTTGAGACCAGCCCGGGTAACATAGTAACACTCTGTGTCTACCAAAAAAAAAAAAAAAAAAAAAAAAAAAAAAAAAAAAAAATTTACTGGGTGTGGCGGTACCTGCTTATAGTCCCAGATATTGAGGAGAAGTACTCAAGAGAAGCTGAGTAGCTGAGACTATGAGGTCCCAGCTGAGATGGGACCTTGAGCCTGGGAGCTCAAGGCAGCAGTGAGCTGTGATCCTGCCACTGTACTCCAGTGTGGACGACAGAGCAAGACCCTGTCCCTGCCCCTCAACCCCAAGATAACTGATGTTTGATTTTTTAAGAAAATCATTTATTGAGGTGATTTTTTTTTGACATTTTAACTTGATGTTTTAGTAATATTGAACAAACTTTGCACTCCCAGACTAAACTGTCTTTAGTCATTGGATTGAAAATATTGTTTGTTTGACTTTATTTTCCAATATTTTATTTAGGATTTTTGTATCAATATTTATAAATGAACTTGGGATATAGTTTTCTGTTAGGTTTTCTGTTAAGTTTTAGGATCAATGTTACGTGGTTTTGTACAAATAATTGGAAAGCTTTCCACTTTCTTTCTCTGGAAAATTTAACAAACATTTAAATATTTATTCCTTGAAGACTTGAAAGACTTCATCTGCAAAAAGCTCGAATCCTTGTACTTTGGAGGACATTTATTCTCAGGTTACTTGGAAAATATTTTCCAGCGTTATACATTTCTGTAGATTGTCTGTCTACTCTTCAGCTTTTTTTTCTGGATTTTCAAACTTGTTGACAAGGAGTTTAAATTACCTCATGCTTGGTAGTCATTTTTACTCTCTCATTCTATTGTTATTTTATTTTACAATTTTGTCACAGTGATATCAGAGAATATGATTTAAACTATTTGCTATAGGATGTTCCTTTTCTTTCCTCTTTCTTTTTCTTCTTCTTTTTTTTTTGAGACAGGTTCTCCCTCTGTTTCCCAGGCTAGAGTGCAGTGGTGCAATCTCCGCCTCCCAAGCTCAAGGGATCCTCCCACCTCAGCCTCCCAGGTAGCTGGGACTACAGGGTTGCGCCAGAACACCCAACTAATTTTTTTGTATTTTTGGTAGAGATGGGGTTTCATCACATTGGCCATGCAGGTTGTGAACTCCTGAGCTCAAGAGATCCACCTTCCTTGGCCTCCCAAAGTATTGGGCTTACAGGTAGGAGCCACCACACCCAGCCCAGGATGTTCCTTTTTGACATTAAGTCAGCTGAATGGCTTGCGAAGCAGGCCATATTCTTTCAACTATGTACTCTTTCTTAACCAAAGCAGTCTAGAGGTTTGCTTGAAAATTTGATCCCAAGACCACTAGCACTGACCTGGCCAGGGAGCTTGTTCGAAATGTAGAATCTCAGCTCCCACCCCAGACTTACAGAGTCACAACCTATATATTTAGCAAGCTCTACTAGTGATCCATGTATACATTAAAATTCTGGAGAATTTCATACTTAAAATCATAACATTTAATTTGATTGTGAATGTCTTCCACATCATATGTTATTTCTTAATGTTGCACCTTTAAAATGAAATCCATCTTTTATTATAATCTAGCAAAAAGCAAGTTTTTAAAGCTAAGACACTGAATACGCTGTAAAATTGCTACCACTTTTCTGAGGACCTAATTACAGCTGGGACTGGCTCCTAACCACATTCTGATGTCATCCTTTCTTCCATAGACCCTCCCTTCTACTGCTTGGGAACTTTTGGAGTTAGGACCCAAGGATCTAGGCTCTGCAGACACCCTCACTGAACTGCAAAATCAAGTGTAATAACAATTTTTTTGTCTGCATGTTTTTCTGTGATGCTCTGGCTTGAGCTCAAGCCACCAGGCAGTGATGCCAGCCCTTGTGCTGAACATCAACTGCAATAAACAAGCAGTGCATTCTTTCTTCCTTGCAGCACAGCAACTCCAGGAAACCATAGGAAAGGGAGGGCAAGGAAAGACCAGCAAGCTGGTAGCCACAGAGGAGCTTAAAAGGTTAGGATTGGACACAAGTCAAGCTAGTGTATGCATCTCAGGAATTAGGGCTTTGCAGAAGTAATTCATCAAAATGTATTACATTCTCGTCATGCCAGACAATTGACCTTGCTCAAGGAAATTGTCTTACCTCTAAAAACATGACAAGTGTTCTGGGTTTCTTGGCTGTTGCATTTCACTTTTGTGCAACTAATAACTTTGGAAATATCTCTGGCAGAGGAGAATTTCCAAACAAGCAAGAAGTGAATAAACCATGGCAGCTCATTCTTGCAGGGCCTATCAAGTGACCCAGGCAGGCAGCTTTATCATCTCCAGGATCAGGAGCACCTTCAGCAAAGGTGTAGCTCACTTAGTTCAGAAAAAAATGCTGATTCTTGGTCCAGCCAATACCCTGGATGAGACTGAATCATCATATTGATGAAGCTTGTCACAAACAACCGACCCAATTGGCATGTGTGTGAGAAATTGGCAATGCCTGTTCCACAAACATCTGAAAAATTTTGAGACCAGGTTTTGAATAACTTAACTCCTTTAAGTTCTTATCAATTAGGTATTTTTTAGGTTGTTTTATGATCAGACCTTCTGGAATCAGGGGATTGCTTTGGTTTGGATTAGATCTCATGTACCACAGATGCCACTAAGTGGACCCCGAGACAATATTTCAGATCCTGCATCAGACCCTACCAGATATAGCTCTCCTCTTCCTCTCTTCCCTTCCTTTGTTCTTTTCCTCTTTTGTCTTCCACCTCTCTCCATTTCATTTCCCCCAGGCTTATGATTGGGATCCCCGGAGCATGGCATCAATCAGTTATCCAGTAGACATCTATTATGTATCAGACACAATGCTGGATCACTGTTACCTTGGATGGTCAGAGGAAAAAACTTTCCAAGGCAGGTGAGACTTGAAAAATAATAAGCTAAGATAGTCCTATTGATGTTTCTTGAAGCAAAACAAATGTTTTTGAGGCCTGGACTAATTCCTCCTGGACTTATTGTTCCTTCTTCTTTTACATTCTTTCTAGTCCAAAGTGAAATATTCGATTTGTAGGACAGATTTTGATTGCATATAGAAGTTTTTCTCAATATAATATATATAGAATAAAGTTATAACATTTTTTTCTTTTAAGTATTAGTAATTTTCACTTCAAACCGAAGATCTAAACTTAAATTTCCAAGCATGTATTAATTCATTTGAACTTCTCATATTGGCTCACAAAAGAAAGCATCCTCTCTAAAATTCCAGTTGTGTAATTGACCCTACTATTTCCTCTTATCTAAATAAAATATACTGAAGCTGTGAGCTGTTTGCTACATTAAAATATTGAAGGTAAATGACTATATTTTATTGAATATTCTTATTAGGACCTGGAGCTAGTGTCAAATTAGAGCCGTTATACTCTTCCTTAAGGACCTTCCAGAAACAAGAGTAAATATTGTAGGGGAACCAGCGCAACATTGGCTAATGATTTTTTTATCAGTAGGAGCTGGGAAGAGTTTTCCTACAAGTCAATAACCAGTTTAGGCCTTTCTGCATAAGTCTTGGCACAGCCTCTGTGTCCTGGAAATGGGAGTCAAGTTGGAAAGCTTTCCTTCTCCTTGTCCTTGCTTCTTTTGACACTTGCTTTTATGGCTTACTCTTTGTCAACTGATTTGCTTCTGCATGTACAGACCTCACTTCACCTTCCTGAGAAGAGACGAAGGCCAGAAGTTCCAACCTTTTTGTCTTAGGTTCACAGCTGTTTTCCCTATCCTTGTTCTTTCACCAGGTTATCTCACTGCTGACACAGTTGGCTGTGGTTAAGTTAATGTCTGCTAATACTATCACTGTAACTATTTTGATTGCATTTAGTATTCTTTCTGTCTCTGAGGTAATCGAGAGAACCAACAATCTTTCCTAAGTCGTTTCATTTTTCTTATTTTATTGGCATCACAATAAAATCAGGAAAACCCTTTCTGATGACAAGTTCGGTTGGTGATAAATTTTAGAGCCATGGAATAGATCACTGCTATCATCTGAATGCTTGTGTCCTTCCCCACCTCCAAAGTCCTATGTTAAAATCTAATCTCCAATGCAATAGTATCAAGAGGTGGGGCCTTTAAGAGGTGATTCTGTCAGGAGGGCTTCACGAGAGGTCTGAGAGCGCTTATTTGCCTCTTCCTCTACTCTACGTGAGGATGCATCGAGAAGGTGCCCTCTGTGAAATAAAAGGTGAGTTCTGACCACACAATCTTCTGCTGCCTTGATCTTGGATGGACATCCTAGCCTCCAGAACCGTGAGAAATAAATTTCTATTATTTGTAACTTACCCAGACTGTGGTATTTGGTTATGGTAACAGGAATGAACTAAGTCACAAAAGTTAACTTTTTCACTTGGGCAGTTTTGGAGCTCTCTGATTATGTGGGTTTGTCTTCTGTGTGGTGACCCTGTGGTTGGATGTCCCCACCTAGAATTTGCAGGAATATTTTCACCTCTTGGCCAGATAGATCATTCTCTGTTTAGTTAACCTATTCTCTCACTGTGTCTGGATTTTAATTTACTCATTAATGAGTAACAAAGGGAAAATCCTTGTTAATTCTAATTGGAAAACATGATTAAACCTGTCTCTCAAAATCGAGTCTCTTTTTCCTTTAGGTCCCACAGTGCTGCTGTGCTCATGACAGCTGCTGACTGAGGGCTGAGGTGACGGTTGGCCAGGGTAACCTCTACTGACCCAGGACAGTTTTAGGGCCCAAGGCCTTGGAAATTTTTTTAAAACAGCTCTGAAGTGAAAGTTCCATTCTCCCAGGCCTCTTTGTTCCTCCATGCCTATCTTGCCCAGTGTTGCTTTTTCCTCTTCTGAGTTTTCCTGAATAATATTGTTGCTTTTCATTAGTGCTCCCTGCTGTACTTTGACCAGCTCCTCCCCACTGGCTGAATAAAGTTTCACATTTTCCTGAGGCCAGCTCCTGGCTGACTGGCAAGGAAACTTAACAGCAGAAAGCACCAAAACAACCCTTTCGTTAAAAGTGAAAACATTACCTTAGAGGGACTGAAGTTTTAAGGCTGAGTGCAAATAGAGGTTGATCACAAAATTCTTGTTGTTGTAGGTGTGGCACTTGTTTTCCTGAGTGTGTGTGCATGAGAGAGAGAGAGAGAGAGAGAGAGAGAGAGAGAGTTTAATGTATCTGTGTTTAGTATCTTTTATGCTCTATTTGTATTCATTTACTCATTTATTCTCATCCTTTCTCTTTCACATGGCTTCAGAGTAATTTTTTCGTGTTATTTTCACCATTAAAACACAATCACAACTGACGGTCAGGTGGTCCTCAGTGGCACAGCTATCATGATTGTCATATATAGAAATACTTCTGTACCTGATAGCAAGTAACTGTTGCCACAAGACCCACATGAGTGCTCCTCTGATGTCAGTGTATCTCCCAGCCCTCCTCACAGTCCAGCTCCTGAAAGACTCATACGCGGCGTAGTGAGAGGGGTGTCCTCCAGGATCCTACTTTGGCACACCATCTGCCTGCACCCACCCACTGTTAGTGTTACCCTCTGTGCTGTACTAGTTATCACATATTTTGATCTTCACTTTCTGCAAATAACAATGTTAACTCAGCCTGGAGGGCTATTTAGCCAATCTTAGTTCTGGAATTCAGCCAAGATTCAGGAAGAAAACAGAAGAAATTCCTGGACCATAGAATAGATTCCACAAAGTTCAGGCATTGTGCTCATACATGTTCCTCATAAGGAAGGACACTGGGACAACTTAGAGATAGAATTCTTTCTTCTGAAGGAGACCAAATACAGCATGAGCCTGTAATTATGAAACTTTATCTTGAAGCATTGCTCATCCACAGCAACCGAAGAGGGCGTGGGAGGCAATGACAAGCATGTATGTGAAGTATCAGGATTTGGGGGAGGGAAGTGGTTTAATTCGGGGGATAAGCAATTGATCAATGGAGGGAGGATTTATTTTCTGGAACTGCACTAAAATGGAAGAAATTCCTGAGACTGATGAGGCAGTCATTACTATGGGTGCCTTTAGAAGGATGTAAGTCCTTAGCACTTCTGGTTCTCCTGAATTTGGAGTCTGGATGAAGTGGCTCCAGCAGACCAGGGGTTAGTCCTCTGCTTGTGAGGGCTGTTGGAAGTGAAGGATATAGTAGCTACGAGATAAGTACAGAGAACTAGTCAAAGGGACTCAGGGGAATTTGAAAATCAGTGTAGCTCCTGCAGGGGCATCTGTCAAGTTAGCTAACTTAAGTGTGTTTTGGTTTCTTCCTCTGTAAATGGGGAATAAAAATGTCCCTACTGTAGTACCTGCACCCACCACTATCCTCCATCTTTTTATTATTATTATTATTATTATTATTATTATTACCAATTTAAAGCTTTGTGATTGGCCCAGACAAGTTTCAGTAATGATTTTTGCTAGAACTAGAAATAAAGTGGTACCTGGGAAACAGAAACATCCTAAGGGCTTATAGCCATGAGATCCCCTCTAACCCCATGTGTTCTCTGACCAAGCCTGGCTGAATGGTATATCTTTCTTAATTTTTTCAAATTAAAAAAATGTTTTTAAATACTTGAAAAAAAGAATTGAAAAAAACCATCCAGAAAAATTAATACCCATATACTGCTCTCCTAGATTTAAAGCTATCAGCATTTTCACACACACACACACACACACACACACACACACACACACACACACACACTCTTCCTTTCATAAGCCATCTGAAAGTAGTATGCAGGCATCATGACACATCACTCCCATATAATTTTCCTATTCAATAATCACAATTGAATAGGGACATTTCACATCTAAGGAACATTAATTCAATAATACTCAACACATAGTCAATAACTAAATTTCCTAAATTGTTTTTAGAATATCATTAGAGTCAAGGTTAATGCATTATATTTGCCTGTTATGTTTCTTTCATAGCCTTTAGTCGAGAGCAGCTTTCCCTTCTCTCTGTTCCTTCTCATGGAATCTTTGAAGTGTCCATGCCAGATATATTGCAAAGCCCTCCATGGATTCCAGTCACTGTTTACTTGTTAGATTGCATTTCTGGGCCAGCTTTTCTCTCCGTGGTGTTGTAGGTCATGGGGTTGGCTTTGATGCTGTGGCCTGAAGACCTTGCTAGGTGTTTGGGGTTGGCACTTAGAGAACAAAGAGCAAAATTTTAAAATAGATTTGAAGACTCAAACTTATTAATATGCCTCTGAAGGACTCTAGGTTATTCAGTCCCTAGTCACCACCAACTTAACTTATATTTATTGTAAAATCAGTCAGACTCACTACAGAATGACCTCTGGGATCATTTCTAAATTTCACAGCAAAAATGAACAGAAGTATTTAATTCATTTTTCTTCTGCACTGATGATATGGGCTCTCAAGTCACCAAAAGTAAAATAGAGGTTGATTGCAGATTTGGAAGCAGAGGATTTGTTGTTTCTGTCTTTGTGATTTTTGAAGAAATCTCCTTAGTCTCCAGCTTCCCCATAACAGACTGACCAGGCTATAAATTAGGCTAAGACTTTGAATGGGAGGTGGGTGAGTAGACAGAAAAAGTGGTTTATCATTGCCACAAGCCACCCAGCATGCAGACAGCTCCTCTCATTTCTCTGGACATCTATAATCATGGAGGCAGAAGAGATCATTTTGCAGATGATGAAATGGAGGCCCATAGAGACAGATTTGTCCAATGCCACCCAGTTCATTGGTGGGCATGAGATTAAAGCCTGTGTCCTAACTCCAGCCCAGTGATTTGTCTATGATCCACAATGATGGGATTATTAGATTTTGTATTTAAATGCCTGAAGAAACAGTTTTGAAATGGCTAGTGCTGAGGAAGAAAAGAACGCAATCAATCCAGCAGATACAAGAGACTCTTACGATAGTTCAAATCAAAGCAAAGAGTGTTCCCTTGTCATATTCTTGAATCTGGAGGAATGGCAAACATGCTGCTCTCTGTGAAAGGGCAAAACACTTTATTTCTTGAAAACTTTTCCTTTCTGGTCTGACAAAAATCATAGTTTATTCTGACCTTCAGAGTTTGAGTCAAGATACTATGTGTGGGGGTGAGTAACATTTTCTTGATTTTTCATAATGGATTGTTTATCTTTTAAGTTGCAAACAGTTCATTTTTTGAACTATATCTGTTTTACAGGCGTTTTCCTTCTGAAGTAATTTTGCAAAAATCTCTGTCTTCCTCCTCCACAGGCATATAAATAAATACACTTTGTAATTATCAGGTGTCTGACTTCACCTGTTTATTACAGAGGGAGCTTTCAGAAGTTCCGATTATATATCAAATTGTGGCTTAGATTGTACTTTGATTCTAAAAGTAGAATTTAAGATAATTTTTGTCAGTTACACATATCACTGTGGTCTTAATTATTATTATTTTTTACATAAAATATATTTGTTTAGCTAGGTCCCCTTTTTAAGAAAATGTATTACTGGTGCCCCATAGAGGAAAGAAAGGGAAGAAAGGAAGAAGAAAGGAAAAGAAAACTTACCAGCAGCCACCTGCTGTTAGTTACAGTTAGTTTTTTGTCAAAATTTCTCAATCTTTTTGAATGTTTATAAAAATCTTCAGAAGCAGTATAGGAAGGAAGAGTCAATGAGATGCACACCTGTATCAGTCAGATGTTTTGGCTGCAAGTAGCAGAAACAGACAAAAAAAAAGACCCCCAAGTTGCTTCAAATAATAAAGAAATTTATTGGCTTACATAATGGGAGGTCTAAAAATGGAGTGGTCTTCAGGGTGCATTGATCTTGCAACCCAGCGTCATTACGAACTCAGATTTTTTCCATCTCTCCATTCTGCTAATCACAGTATAATCTTTGTTGTAAGACTCATTGTTTTGGGGGTCAAAATATGTTTGTCAGCAGCAATGGAAGCTGCAGGAGTTCTTGTTCAGTTTAACTTCAAAGAGAGATAATCTCTTCCTATGGTTTTCACTAGTATCAAGAACATTTCCCAGAAGATCCCAGAACACACCTCCTCATACTGTATTTACCTAAATCCAGTTAGTTGCCCATTACTGAACTAATTCCTGTCATAATAAGTATATACCATGCTTAGACCTAGTATATAAGGTTGTCCCCAGGTAGCAGACTCTGGGACAATTTGTGTGCAGGAGGTTAATTGGTGAGTACCCTCCTGTCAGCACTTGTGGAGGAGTAAAAAAAGTGGGACTAGAAAAAGGAAGGAGTTAAACAAAAGACTCAGCCAGCTCCACGGGGAATCCTGGCCTTTCAGAGTTGTCCTTCCTTGCATTAATGCTGCCCCAGCTTTATGGTCTGGTTTGAACAGTCACTGAATGTGAGCTGACTCCAGGGATATGGTGTGGTTTTGGATAAGGTAGCCTTTGGCTTGCCTCTCCAGGGTAATGCCTAGAGAGGGGCTCAGCTGAGACCCATTAATTACCAATACTTTTAACATGGAGGCATTGTTGGGGAATGAGTATTTCAGACCTAAGGTGAAGGCATCTGAGAGGTACCCCATACCAAATATTACATTTCACATCTTGAATCATTTGAATCTGTGGTCTTTGTGTTCTGGGAGTAGCTCCTCTAGAATCCTTAGTGGTTTGTGTTCCTGGAGCTTACAAAAGTAAGGTTTGCAGTCAGAATGAATTACTACCCCTATGAGGGTTGAAGGATTAAATAAAGTCAGCCTGCTACCAAGTGGTTGGTTGATTTCTTCAGAGGGTGGTGACACTGCCCTTTTATCTGCAGTCATAGGCAGATTGGGGAAGAATAGCAAAGTTTCATGTAACACCAAACTAGCAGTTAGTTTACAATATTTTTCCTCCAGGATCTCCAGCTGGCTCTCAACATAGTCAAAATCTAGAAGTACCACTGTGGAACAGAAAGAGAGCCAAGGAAATCTGTTTAGTTCTGGCTTGAGGAAATCTTAAAGAGAACTCTTGGCTGGGCGTGGTGGTTTATGCCTGTAATCTCAGCATTTTGGGAAGTCAAGGTGAGCGGATCACTTGAGGCCAGGAATTCAAGACCAGCCTGGGCAACATGACAAAACTCTGTCTATACTAAAAATACAAAAACTCAGCTGGGCGTGGCAGTGCATGCCTGTAATACAAGCTAGTCGGGAGGCTGATGCAAGAGAATCACTTGAACCCAGGATGTGGAGGTTGCATTTAGCCAAGATCATGCCACGGCACTCCAGCCTGGGCAACAGAGAGAGACTCAGTCTCAAAAAAAAAGAAGTTCTGGATATCAGAAAGAGTGAGGGAGTCACCTGAGTTTCTTTCCCCTCTCTCCTTTTTCTTCATTCTCTTTTATCCCCAACCCTGGACAATTTTATGTGGATGGCAATGTTTGTCATGGAAAACTACATGAATTAAAACTCTGCGGAAGGGGAACCTTGATTATTCATTTGGTGGAGCTGCAGTTCCAACCCCCAACCGCCTTTATAACACCCCCTCTCTCTTTTGTCATTTGGGCCCCAAATGTAGCTCAATCAGAGAAGTGAGAGGATTTTGGCTGATAGACTGAACACAGGAAGACCCAGGGAACAAGAAACTACTAGGAAGATAGCAGAGAGGGAAGTACCCAGGAACTGGATGACATAAACCTGTTTATTAACATCTGCGCTGATCTTCAACCTGCCTGTAGGTGGATCTCCTCCTAATTAGCATTCCACAAATGAGCCACCAGACAGACTTCTTCCTAGAGCCCAGACAGATCCCTGGGTAACATATTCACAAAACTGATCTGAATAGCACTTAAAGCCTTTGAAACCTGAACTGACATTGTAACCACAGGCCCCAGAAAGTGGGCTGGAACGAACCTAACCAAGTGCCTGCTAAAACCCAAACATCAACATTCTCTCCTAGGATTTAAACATGATTCACATAAAGTAATATTCAAAACATCCTGGATACATACTCTGGTTTCTCTTCCAATTGTATAAATCTTTTGCTTTTTACAAAATACCCAGGATACAATCCAAAATTACTTGGCATACAAAGAACCATGAAGTCATCAACTTTTACAAGAAAGGACAATCAATGGATGCTAATGATGAGACAATACAAATGTTGGAATTATTTGACAAAGACTTTAAAATGGCTATTATGCAAATGCTCAAAGAAGCAATTATGAACACTTTTGGAATAAAGTTACAATAGAAACAGAAGATATAAGAAAGAATCAAATGGAAAGTTTAGAACTCAAAAACAGGACCTAAAATTAAAAATGCACTGGAGAGGTTCAATAGCAGGATGAAGATAACATAGTAAAGAAATAGTGAACTTGATGATAGATAAATGAAAGATTATGCAATCTGAACAACAGAGAGAAAAAATATATATGTATATATATAAAACAACCCAGAATCTCATGGTCCTATGGAATAACAACAAAAGGTCTAATATTTGTGTCATGAACTTTCTATAAGAAGAGAAGAAAGAATGTGGTACTGAAAAAAAGATTTGAAGAAATAGTGGCTGAAAACTTCATTTGTTTTGAGGAGGACATATATGTACATATTCAAGAAGTGGAGCAAACCCCAAATAGGATAAAATCAAGGAAATGCATTCCCAACACACTGTACTCAAGTTTCTGAAACACTAAAGTCAAGGAAAAATTCTTGACACATTCAGAGAGAAACAATACAAAATCTACAGGAGAAAAATGATTTGATGATAAGTAGTGCAACATTTTCAAGTACTGAAATAAACAAAACAAGAACTCAGCCTCATCCACCAAGATGAGGTGATGACAGGCTGGAATTCTCTGGTCAAATAGGAGGTCACCAAGGCAGGGAGGGAAAAGAACAGCATGGGCAGGAGAGCACAGCCACAGTTGCTGTGGCCTCAGGGATCATGTCAAGTTTGAAGAAGGGGAGCAAGTTCAGGATGGTTATGCTTTGCTAAGATTTTGGGGAGCAGTATGAGCAGAGGTAGTTTTAGATACATTCTGTGATGGTAGGGTGGAGAATGATTTGAATTTCAGAGACACTGAAAACAGGAAGACCAATTAGGAAACTGAAGGCAGTAGCGAAGAAGGGAGGAGATCCAGGAGGGAAAAGATGAATGGAAGTAAATGGAGGATTTAAGTCCCCATGTCTCTATGGGGAGGAAGGGAAGGTCCTATGGGAGTGAGGAAATGAGATGGATGAAAGTTAGGGGTTTGCCAGAGTAGGGTATTGGGTATCTTATGGAAAACTCATAAGGAGGCAGAGTCCTTGGTAGTGGAAGACAGAAGATGTGGTTTTGAAGGTGGGAACCAAAGATGATGATGATCTCACTTTCATCTCAACCAAAGATGATGATCAATTTACTGTCCTCTATGTGCCAGATCATGTTCTAAGTGATGATCTCAACCAAAGTGATGACCTCAACCAAAGATGATGATCATTGCATCTTGGTGGTACTAAAAGCAAGTGTCTCTCTCTTACAGACATCATCTTCTTACACACATGATGATGTATGTAAGACAGAGACACTTGCTTTTAGTACTACCAAGATGAAATGCATGCTGGAAAGTGAGATCATCACTTAGAACATGATCTGGCATGTAAATTGATAAATATTCAGCAAACATGTGTCAAATGAGTAAATGAAGTACTGGGTATCCTATACCTACCTTTGGTAGAAATTGTTGTGCTGCTAGAACAGGCTGCAAGTTGCAAGCTGTGTCTGATCTCATTTAATATAGGCAGGGAGGCTCTCTGATCTAGGTGGGGGCTGTGTCATGCCACTGAAATTGTCCCTACCCTCAGGGATGTGTTCTCAGGGGGTCCATCTCTTGTGGAGTCCATCGGTTGCCTCTTGTCCTTCCCATGTGCTCATAGAGCACATCATTTACCCCATCCACACAACATGTATCACAGGATGACACATTGTCTGACTTGTTTTTCCAGGCCTCAAAGAACTAGAAAAAAGCAAAATGGTCTGTGAAACCTGGGTTTTGCCCTACTTGTAGGTGTATTACACAGTCCGGCTATCAACTTGCATTTGCACATTTCTGCTGTGTCAGTCAGGGCCCCAGACAGAAACAGAATAGGATAACTTAAGAAGGATTTAATCACACCTTGTCTTTTCCTACAATGGCTAAAAATTCAAATCACAGGTAATAATGGATAATGCATAAATGAACATATCACAGTTAGGTTCAAGGGGACTCTTAAGGTATTTCTATGCAAGGGAATATTATGCTGTCATTATAATGTTTAAAAAAATGTTTTAATGTCATGGGAAAATAAGTATGATCTATTGCACAAAAAAGCCCAAAGCTTCTATTTCATTTTGATCCCAAATTAAAAAAAAAGAGAGAAGCAGGCTAGGCTTTGCACTTTCAACAATAAACATGCATTGTTTTAGAATTATAAAGGAACAACATAGAAAACAAGGTCTGAGCAAGAGGGGCCAAGGATTGAGTTTTCCCCTTAGCACATTTTTATCAGCATTCTAGCCAAGATGAGATTAGGAAATTGTCACTGGGGCTCTTTGGAAGTGATGAAGCTCCAGATGACACAGGACATGCTGAAGATGGTTCCTGGGCTGGGTTTTGAACTAGAACAGGGGGAGAATGAGAACAGGGCCTGGGTCATGTGTATATAGCCTGTAACCCTCTGAGGGGAGAGGAACCCTGCCTGCCTTGCTGCAGGCTGCTCCCTGACTCTCAGAGGCATCCTGGGTCAGTGGAGCTGTGTGATGTATTTTCATATTTCCCACAAAGGGGCTGAATTGGCCAGTGGTTTCTCTGTGAAGGAGCTTCTTGCTGAAGAGAACAAGTGGATAAAGCTGTGTTGGAGTGGGCAGTTCAGGCGGAAAAAGGCCAGAAAGCAGGGGGGATTTTGGAGGTTGTCTGCACAGGGCAGAGCTTCCCCAGCCCCCAGAATTCCCCAAGTCAGAATCAGGGTTGGGCCACAGAGGAGACATTGTCTGTTTAGAGTTGAGGCAACTGTCCATCCTGGACTTTGCACAGGCTTATCAAGCATTAACTTATTAAGACAAACCCGCCCCTAGAAAAAGGAAGTTTTCAAATTTTAAACCACTTGGCTTATAGCCCCACCTTTCCTCTGATTTGAGGCAAAGATGTGTGTGGTTTTTCACTGAATGATAACCAATGATGTTTTTCTCTGCAAAGTTTTGTGGCTCCCCAAATCAGCTTGGTTTATTTTGAATTCATAGCCACAAGCTTGAATTAGACTGAAAAAATATTGAGTACAATGACATTTTATAAATTAGGGTCTGGAGGGTTGTATTGGGTCTGGAGGGTTTCTTGTTTTGTTTTGTTCTTTGAGAGAGTCTCGATCTGTCACCAGGTTGAAGTGCAGTGGTGCAATCTCGGCTCACTGCAATCTCCATCTCCTGTGTTCAAGCGATTCGCCTGCCTCAGCCTCCAGAGTAGCTGGGATTACAGGCACACACCACCACACCCAGCTAATTTTTTTTTTTTGTATCTTTGGTAGAGATGGGGTTTCACCATGTTAGCCAGGATGGTCTTGATCTCCTGACCTCGTGATCTGTCCGCCTCGGCCTCCCAAAGTGCTGAGGTTACAGGTGTGAGCCACAGTGCCCAGCTGGAGGGTTGTTTTATCTTAGAGAAACAAACGAAATTTCGTCTTGTAACTTGGTATGAGTTTTCTCTGTGCCCAATCAGGACTGACACCTGTGATTCCCTTCCATCAACTTGGAAGCACAGACAAGCTCTTACTTGTGTTCCGGGTCCGGAGAATCCTTCAGCTAGGTTTGCAGTGAGATCTCTTTGGGCTGACACGAACAAAAGACAGAGGGAAGTAACTGAGTTTATAGGATTCACTCAGATTATACTGTGACTCAGCTTCATTGCCCATCATTTTGAGGTCTAAGAATTCATACACATTCTGGAAGATTAAATAAAAATACTGCTTCTGTCTGGGAGTATTATTTATTTGCATAGCATAGAGAGGCCTCATACCCGATTTCCTGAAGAATCGCCAACCAGCTTGACTCACCTCCCCCACAGTGATGCCTGATTCTTCCAACAAGGCTGGAACACAGGAGCAAATAGCTTGAATATAAAATGATTACATTGTTCCTTCTCTTAAAGTTACCTCCAGATTCAGTGTTTTTAATCTCTTTAATTTTTCTGATACATTGATAAAAACTGCTCTAAGGATACACAGCCTCCCTTTGTTAGGTCCCTATTATATTTCTTTTAACAGAAAAGTGGTTTAAGGGTAACGTTGACCATGCTATTTCCTAAAGCTGGGTTCCCATTTGCTTTGACTTCATTCACCAGCCTTAGAAGTGCTCCCCAAGATTCATTTATTTAGGCAACAGTGAGAGTATCAAAACCACGGAGTAAGGGCTTTACATTAAGGTGATTTGCCTTTTACCTGGACAAACACCTGGGCGCCGACATTATCCACCTTGAATTAGTAACAGGGCATTCCTGTTTCAAGGCTTTAAATGTTCATTTCAAAGCCACAGCCATCCAGGGAGTCAACTGAACTAACTTCATGTCTTAAAAGATTCCAGAGTGTTGATTTACATAGCCAGTTGTTTTTCTTGAGGGATGTGATTCACTCATACCCAGCAGAGATGGAAAAAGCAACATTTGAAAACGTACTTAATGAGAGGTGGGTAAAGCTCTATTATTTCTGGCAAACAGTCTTATGGTGTGAAGTGGATATTCCTCCCATTTCTCTCTGGGCCAAGAATTGGAGATAATGTTTTTGAGGCTGCAATTGGAGGTGTGAGAATAGGTTGTTCCTGCCCAGCCTGGGACCTTGAGGAAAGCAGAGTGCTGTTCAGTGAAGTCAGGCAAGCAGGCCCTTTTTGGAGTTGGAGACGTACATTCCTTGATTGTGATGATTCACAGCTAAAGCCACATCTCTGTGCCTTGCTACAAGGCGGCTGGCCATGGGGGTCTAGTGAAGCAGGAAGCGGACTTACTCCAGTGACAGGCATCTGGTCTGCTTGCCATCTCCTTCCTTGTCAAAGGCAAGATGCTCTAGTCTTCTTTACCAGAGGACCATTCTGTGGCTCCTTGCTCTAGCTTTGCTTTTCCTTCACAGGCATGGTGTCTTATTCTTTTGTTTAGAAAACATTCCAGCCTGCAGGTAACCTCTGTGCCATATAACCGTTTATTTCCTATGATCAGGAAGTTTGCTGAGGAGCCAGATGTCTTGTGCTGACTTGTCCATTTTGATACATGCTGCAGAAATGCTCGATTCCACTTATACCTGGAATTCATCTTTCTTAGATTAATACACACAACGAGCCTCCATTTGTTTATGTATTCATTCGCTCCCTTGCATATTCCACCAATATTTGGTAAGTGCCAGCTATGTGCCAGGTGCTTACTGAATTAATTATTTGTGTGGAGACATTTGATTCATTAGAATTCTGGAAAGGACTGGAAAGAACAAGAGCTGGCCCATAGGAGAGAAACAGGCAGAGGAGGACAGGGCCGGACAGGCCTTCCCGAAGTTGCTGTGTGCAGTGCACAGGGTCATGACTGGGCTGGGGCTTTTGGAGACCAAGGCCTGGATATGGGGCTGGCTCTGCAAGCAAAATAGGAGGAGAGCTGGGCCCTGGGTTGTCCTGTGGGAAGCACCTTCACCCCCAGGGCTACTTCTCTTCGACCCAACAACCATGATCATGATGTGCTCATGAGACTGCCTTTCTTCTTGTGAAAAATAAGAGGAGTAGATTTTGCTTCTGGGTTGGCCTAGAGTGGAACCTCTGTACAGAAGCTAGAGCAAATGAAGGTATCTTGAGGATGTTACATCTTTCACGGGGAGGACACAAGGCTCATTCAAGACAGTGCAATTGGGAGGCTCAAGCCATGTTCACCTAATTCTCTGTACTTTCTCAGGACAGAGGAACTACAGAAAGTTCCACCCTGTAAGCAGCACAGCCCTGTGGATAATGAGCTTGGCCCCTAGAGGCTTTTTCATGCAAAGAAAACTAAGGCTGTGGTTGTAGTCACAGAGGCACTGTCTTCGGGCAGTGTGGGGCCTGGGTTTCAGCCTCTGTGTTGTCTCCCCTCCTCTGGGTGATTTTGACCTGAGCACACATTGCCTATTTCATCAGTCTGCTTCCTATTAACCATTGGTAGACACCAGTAATCAAGGAGGTGGCTCCAAATGTTTCCTGTTTGTCTGCCAACCAGCTGTAAAATTGACCTTGTTGGGAATTCTGGTTTCAGTGTCTCAAAAAACGTTATCTGTGATAGTTGTAGCCTGATGGCAAATAATAATATTTAATTTGTAAACTATCCAGTATCTCCTGAGTTCTATTTACAACAGTAGGAAAGTGCATTTCAGTTCCAGGCGGGAATCACAGGTCATTGTCCTATCCTGCAGGAAGTTCTGCCTCTAGGAAGATACTACTAATGAAGGAAGTAAATACAAATAATAACAATGAATAAAAGCAGTTGTTTATTTAGCACACTGCACTGTCAAAACTCTCACGGTGCACACATTAGGGTCCTCCTTGGTAGAAAAATGGTTCTCAGTTAACTGGCAATTAAGGGGAGCCAGGCTTCCCCGGAGGTTGAAAAGTCTGGGTGAGCAGCTGACTCTGTCCCTCCTCTTCAGATATGTCTAGTCTGGAAGTCCTGCAGGCTGGAATTGCTTAGAGGGGCTCACTTTCTCTTCCTGTATTTTCAGTTCAGGCCCCAGCTAGGCTGTAACCACTTTGAAAGCAAGGACAGAAATGACTTTCTGTTTGCCCCCCAGGAAATGGAAAAGGACCTACAAGGTAAAAGTCTGCTGTGTGTAAGGGTCTGAGTCTATTCAGTGCAATATATGCTATTTTCTCCCTGAAGCAGCTGTGAACACATTTCTTTTTAGTGGCCACAATTTCTATTTTTAAGGTTCCAAAGGTCCTCACAGTTGCTGAGAACCCCTCCAAATTCTCACTTGGATAGCGCTCAGGCCTTCCTGAGTCTGCATCTGGTACACAATTTTTGTTTTTGTTTTTCTCTCTTTGTGCTCTCACAAAATGTAGACGACAGCTACATTCTTAAAAATGTAGACGACAGCAAAGCACAGTCAGTCAGCTCGTTGCCTGCACTTCCTGGTTTTCATGTGGCTTTGAAAATTCTATTCTTGGAAGGTAGTTGTAAAACTTGGGTACTGAGAAGATTTGTTACTACTCAGGCAGTTTTATATTTGTTTATAAAATTGGTAGGAGATCACAGTTTACCTAAATAAAGCTTAGCACCCTAATCTAGTTTTATTTATTTATTTTTAAGAAAGAAACAGTTTAGGCAGGAACAATTAAAAATTTTAACCCCAAGGAAACTTTTCACACCTTTATTTTGTCCTGGAACAGTTGCTCATAGAGATGGTCATTTTTGGTTTAGATGTCAGTCTTGAGAATATACACTATCTTCCCAGCGTTGTTCATATTTATTAAGGCCTCATTCTGAGCAGGGCTCTGCACTGAGCTCTGGCCAAATTTTAATGCTTCATTGAAGACTGAGCCAGATCTGGGAAGCTTTGCTCTAATTTAAGGTATTATATTAAAGACACTACAAAACAACATGACTGCAATTGATAAGGATAAATAAGCAATTCTGGCTTTTAGTACTTCTCTTACCTTTTTTATTCGTTGATTTTAGGCTAATCTTATCATTATTAATGTGCAAAAATGTAAGATGCCTCTACTTTTACCACCCACTGTGTTTGGGAAAAGTAGTGAGGGACAAAGAGAAGTTATTTAGAATCACGGAGTTGTTTGTACTACCCCTGGTTCCAGTCTTTGGAAATGTAAAGTCATGGTATTTGTAAGAGTAAAGAAAACACGGTGGAAGCACGGTTGGAATAGTTAGTTAGGTGGAGAGTCCCGGATGTGGGTTGTGTGAGTGGTTAATTACCTGTCTCTTTTGATTGGGCTTTTGGAAAACTTGACAAATTCCAAGTTGTTTTTCCAGCCTGAGGGCTGACTTACTATTTAAACTTGAACAAGTTACTGTATGTTTTGTAAAGAATATTTGAGAAATGTTTAAGAAAGCTTCCTGATAGTCATTTGCTACATTCCCTTTTGTCTTTTACAGCAATACCCAGGGACTTCAACAGTCTTCCAAACAGAACGGGAAAGCAAAATATCCATGATCTGTATTCTAGAACATTCCAGAATTGGTCCTTAAATACTATGTAGTAAATGGGTTAAATAGAATAGCGGTATAAAAAGAAATAGGTGTAACTCTTCCAGATATGTGACTTTGTGTTGAGAAACAGGCAGTGTTTCTGCAATATTTATTTTTCCATTCATTCAATACTAACCAGAGTTTTATTGAACTCTGCAGCAGATGGCATGGATGACCAACCCTGAGTTCACCTGCAGCTACAGCAGAGAGCTCTAGGGTGCATTGGCAGATTCTTACCTTACCTCCACGGCTCCCTGTTTCTCTCCCTGCAACAAAAGAGCTCACTCAGCCATGTGGAGGGCTGCTGGCAGTGCTGGAAATGGATGCTCCATGGGCAACACTTAATCAACGAGGTATAAGAATTTGTGAATAAATAAATACTGCAGCTTTTGCATCCCTTGATGGAACAGTTCTGAAGAGTGCTTCCCATGAGATCCTCACCTGCCCACAGTGGCCATCAACTCACTGATGTACCCACTATTGGCCTTCCTCTCTTCTTTGCCTTGATTTCCCCACTTGCACTTCCTGGGATCATCTTCTCAATAAACTACCTAACCCAGGGTTGCCTAGGGGTTCACTTTCAGAGGAACTCAAGAGGCAGACAGACTGTGACGAAGCCACCATGCTAGACCAGTGAAACTCTCAAAGATCTAGTAATAGAGACAGAAGAGACTAAGAAAAAATGGACAACTAGCAGAATGTGGCCTGTACTATGAATGGTACAAAAATGGCAGCTATAGAGGGATTCAGAGAAAGGGGAGATGCTTTCAGTTTGAAAAAAACAGGATAGTGGAGTAAGAAAATTTTTATCTGCAAAATGTGAGTCCATTGAAATTATCAGGCCCAGAGAGGCATTAAAATGGAAGAGCAATCACATCCTACTCTCCTCTTTTTTGAGCTGTGTTTTCATTTTTTGAGACTGCTTGTTATTGCCACAAGTAACTAAAAATTAACCTAATAATGCCACCCAGGACACTATAACCCACATTCTACAGCTTAACAATGTATAGCCAATCAGTTGTTAATGTTATTTTAATGTAAATTCTTGGTAAACAACTCTGAAACTGCCTCTTCTTTCCCTTTAAAAATCTACTTGTAACTGCTGCTAATCAGAGTGTATATTCAGGGCAATTTGAAACTATGCTTCTGGAGTGCAGTCTTCAAGCCCAAATAAATTCTCTACATTTTTTTTTCCCTTTCCTTTTCTTTCATTCTTTTTTTTTTTTTTTAATTTTATTTTACATTTAGGGTTACTTGTGCAGATTTGTTATATGGATAAATTGTGCATCACAGGGGTTTGGTATACATACTATTTCATCACCCAGGTGATAAGCATAGTACCTGATAGGTAGTTTTTAAACCTTCTCCCTCCTCTCACCCTTCATACTCCACCCTCAGGTAGGCCCAAGTGTCTGTTGTGCTCTTCTTTGTGTTCATGTTCTTAATGTTTAGATCCCACTTATAAGTGAGAACATGTGGTATTTGGCTTTCATTTCTGCATTAGTTTGCTTAGGATAACAGCCTGCAGCTCTATCCAAGTTGCTCTAAAGGACATGATCTTGTCCCTATTTATGGCTGTATAGCATTCCATAGTTTATATATACCACATTTTCTTTAACTAATCTGGCACTGATAAGAATTTAGGTTGACGTCTCTGCTATTGTGAATAGTGCTGTGATGGACATTCATGTGCATGTGTCTTTGTGGTAGAATGATTTATATTCCTTTGGATATATACTCATTAATGAAATTGTTGGGTTGAATGGTACTTCTAAGTTCTTTGAGAAATTGCCACATTGCTTTCCACAATGGCTGAACTAATTTACATTCCGACCAGCAATGTATAAGAATTCCCTTTTCTATACAACCTTGCCAGTATATGTTGTTTTTACTTTTTTGTTTTTTCGAGACGGAGTGTTGCTCTGTTGCCCAGGCTGGCGTGCAGTGGTAGAATCTCTGCTCACTGCAACCTCCGCAACCCGGAATCAAGTGATTCTCCTACCTCAGCCTCCTGAGTAGCTGGTGTTACAGGTGCGTGCCACCACACCTGGCTAATTTCTTGTATTTTTTTTAGTAGAGATGGTGCTTCACCATGTTAGCCAGGATGGTCTCCATCTCCTGACCTTGTGATCCACCCGCCTCAGCCTCCCAAAGTGTTGGGATTACAGGCGTGAGCCACCATGCCTTGCCCTATTTTTTTTTTTACTGTTTAATGTAGCCATTCTGACTAGTGTGAGATGGTATCTCATTGTGGTTTTGATTTGCATTCTCCAATATTTAGTTATTTTGAGAATCTTTTTCATATGCTCATTGGCTGCATGTATGTATTCTTTTGAAATCTGTTCATGTCCTTTGTCCACTTTTTAATGGGATTATCTGTTTTCTGCTTATAAATTCATTTATATTCCTTATATATTCTGGATATCAGACCTTTGTTGAATGCATAGTTTGCAAATATTTTCTCTCACTCTGTAGGTTGTCTGTTTACTCTGTTGATAGTTCCTTTTGCTGTGCAGAAGCTCTTTAGTTTATTAGGTCTCATTTGTCAATTTTGTTGTTGTTGGAATTGCTTTTTGTATCTTTTTAATGATATCTTTGCCAGGGCCTATGTCCAGAATGATATTGCCTAGGTTATCTTCTACGGGTTTTTATAGTTTTGGGTTTTACATTTAAGTCTTTAATCTATCTTGAATTGATTTTTGTATATGATATAAGGAAGGGGGTCCAGTTTCAATCTCCTGCGTATGGCTATCCAGTTATCCAGCACCATTTATTGAATAGGGACTTTTTCCCCATTGCTTGTTTTTGTCCACTGTTGAAGACAAGAGGGTTGTAGGTGTGCGGCATTATTTTTGTGCTCTCTATTCTGTTCCATTGGTCTATGTGTCTGTTTTTCTACCAGTACCATGCTGTTTTGGTTACTGTAGCCTTGTAGTATTGTTTGAAATTGGATAATGTGATGTTTCCAACTTTGTTCTTTTTGCTGAGGATTGCTTTGGCTATTTGGGCTCTTTTCTGGTTCCAGACAAATTTTAAAATTGCTTTTTCTGGCTGGGTATGGTGGCTCATGTCTGTAATTCCAACACTTTGGGAGCCTGAGGTAGGTGGATCACTTGAGCCCAGGAGTTTGAGACCAGACTGGGCAATATGGTAAAACCCGGTCTCCACAAAAAAAAATACAAAAATTAGCTGGGCATGGTGGTATGTATGTGCTTGCAGTCTCAGCTATTCAGGAGGCTGAGGTAGGAGGATTGATAAGCTTGGGAGGTCAAGGCTGCAGTGAGCCAATTGCACCATTGTACTCCAGCCTGGGTGACAGAGTGAGAGCCTGTCTCAAAAAAATTTGCTTTTTCTAATTCTGTGAAGAATATCATTGGTAGTTTTATAGGAATAGCACTGAATCTATAAATTGCTTTGGGCAGTCTGGCCATTTGAATAATGTTGATTCTTTCTATTCATGAGCATGGCATGTTTTTTCATTTGTTGGTGTCATCTCTGATTTCTTTGAGATGTGGTTTGTATTTTTATAGAGAACTTTCATCTCCCTGGTTAGCTGTATTCCTAGGTATTTTATTCTTTTTGTGGCTAGCATGAATGAGATTGTGTTCTTGATTTGGCTGTTAGCTTGGATGTTGTTGGTGTATGGAAATGCCACTGATTTTAAACTCTCTACCTGTATTAATTTTGCCTTAGCTTCTTCCTTTTCAGTTGACGGGAGGAAGTAGGATAAAGTGAGGATCCGAAGAATGAGTTGGAATTAAATTATTTTTCTACAGAGTTGGGAAGATAGCTTTGGATCTCTGGTCTGGGACTGACAAATAGAGCCTTTATCTGGAGGGGAAGGGAACAAATGTTTGCTGAAGTAGGGCTATGAGTCATACAGATCCTATAGGCCTAAAGTGGGCACAATGATTGAGAACACAGTTTACTCAAACTACCATATTTAATCCCCCAAATAATAACCATCTGAGAAAGGTATCATCATCCATAGTTTATAGAATAGAAATCTGAGTCCAGAAAGCTTAATTGGTTAGCCAAATTGACACAGCTAGTAAATGGCAGATACAGGATCCAAATCTATATGGGGCCAATCCTGGAAAGTGAATGTAAACACAGCTGGCTGAAAAGTAAATGATTAAACTGAACAGTCTTCTGTTGGACTATAGTGCCAAAATTCATTGGCACTATATCATTATCAAAATATCATTATCAAAATATCAGTATCAAAATATCATTATCCATTCGCTGCACCCTTTGCTGTGATCTGACTTATTATTTACCCACATCAGATCTGGAGACAGTTTTAATTATGATGAAGTCTAGGATGCTGCATTATTTTGAGATGGAAAGACAGTTCATTTCTGTCTCAGTAGACACTATAAAAGGCATTAGAATTTTGATTTATATTTAGCTTAAACAAAGATAAATGAACTGCATTTGATCAATCAATGTAGATCTTTAAAAATACTCTTTTCCTAATATGGTAGTTTATTTGTTGTTAGAATTGATTTGAATGGGGCGATTTATTTAACTGAATTTGCACCCTATCTGATCTTAGCCTAGTAACAGAAAAGAATGATGAATGTTACACATTTGGAGAGCAATTAGAGTAACTCTCCTGCTGGGTTGTAGTTGGCTCTTAAAAGTCATGTAAATTGTTAAATAAGTATTGAATAGACATGAAAGGCTAAGCTTTTCTCTTTTAATTCAGAAACTGCCAAGAAAATAAAAAGATAAAGAGGGAAGACTATAGGTTAAACAGGGATGAAAGCCAGAGGCCTTCTCTCTACTGCAATTTGGAATTTCCTGCTTCTTTAGGTTTTCAAATTATTTCCCTTTGCTTTTAAATGAATTTATTCTGGATAATAATTTGTCTGCAGACCTTGCAAGTCAAAGGATTCTACTTAGTTTAAAAAAGTGAAAGAAACAAATGAAAAGAGTGAGAATATAACTCTAACACCCTTTCTTCAATCTCCATTGGCAAAAGGGAGATGAAGGCAAAAAAAATAAAATGGCCAACTTTTATTAAATTCTTATGTGGGCTAGCAATTCTTCTAAACAACTTTACTTAGAGGAAGCTAAGGAACAGGAAAAGTGATTTTGCCAAAAGTGGATCTGGGATGAAGGCCAGGCATTTGGGTTCAGAGTACATGTGCCAAACCTCTTTACTTTCTTGCTTTAATAAAAGAAATAAGAACACTTATTTCTTCTGTGCTCTTCATCTGTGCTCTCTGTGGAAGATATTATCTCCCTTTTATAGACAAGGGCATTAAGTCTTGAAAAAATTAATCAGCCAATTAGCTCAAGATCAGACAACATAGATGAAGCAGTGTGAATTTTAGCATAGGTCTGTGCAGTTTCAAAGTCTGTGCTTGGAGTGTTTTGCTGCTTAATGTTCAAGGTCAAAGGTTTACCAAATAGGTTTACAGAAAGAGGTTTTGGCCAGGCACAGTGGCTAATGCCTGTAATCCCAGCACTTTGGGAGGCTGAGGTGGGTGGATCACCTGAGGTCAGGAGTTTGAGACCAGCCTGGCCAACATGGCAAAACCCCTTCTCTACTAAAAATACAAAAATTAACCGGACATGGTGGTGGGTGCCTGTAATTCCAGCTACTTGGGAGGCTGAGGCAGGAGAATTGCTTGACCCTGGGAGGCGGAGGTTGCAGTGAGCCGAGATTGCCCCATTGTACTCTATCCTGTGAGACAAGAGCGAAACTCCATCTCAGAAAAAAAAAAGAGGTTTCACCTTTCTGTCCTAAGAGTTGGCCTTAGAGCACAGTGCCATGGACAGGAAACTGGGCTAACAGAGCTCCTGCAGTCCCAGGGGGCAGCTTCTGTGCATTCCTGTTCAGGAGTAGACCAGTCTCAGATGCTGATGAGTATGGTGTTCCAGGAGGACTAGACTGCCTTGCCACTATTAAGGTCAAGTGCTAAATAAACATCTTGCAAGTTTTATAGCTGAAAAATAAAAATAAAATCCCCAACCCTCCAATTGACGGAATCTACCCCCTTTTAGCCAAGGAGATCCCAGAGAAGCCTTAAAACTGAGTTTTGGGCCATTATGGGGAGGCTGGATATGCCTCATTATACCTTCTCCCTTAGTAGCTGCCATCGAACCTTCTTTCCTAAGGGTTTAACAGAAACCAGCCATTTCAAAAGACTCAGTGGACTCCCCTCCATTTTTGTGGGTTTGACCCAACAATCAACCAGCATTTTTTCTTGATAAGAGACCGCTAACCATGAACTGGTTTTGGCCAGTTTATAGAGTCTACGCACTGGATACCTCTGTGTCCGCCATTTCACCTTATAATGTATATACCCTAATGTTAGTGCATTTAAATGTGGTCTCCACCACAAAGCGAACCTGGGATGTATGTGACATGCATGTGAGTTTACTATGCATGCGTGCATGCATGCCCTCTTTCATGAATACGTATTGCTCCCCCTATAATCTGATGAATATGTGTGCTTAGCCAACCCATTTGGCCTAAATTCCTGTGTCACCATTTCCTACCTGCTTCTACTGGAGGCTACGCTTCCCAGGCTGTGGATTGTTACCCTGTAGGCTGCAACATTTTATAACAAATAAAGTTCTCCTGTCCAAATGTAGAAACCTCATGATTCTTTGATTGATACAACTCAGGAATGTTTCTTCAATGTGTCAACTTTTGTTGACACAATTTCCTCATGTCTCCTAGTCTTCTTGAAATGTAATTATCAAAAAAGATAAGGCCTTATCTCCCAGTTTCCTGGGAGAAAATAGGCCTAATTTCAACTGTACCCTGACTTAAAATGGCAAACCCTACTTCTAGTCATAAAGATACAATACACATAGTGATTTTTTCTTGAAAAGACGAGTATAATGTATTGTATTGACTTCACTCTATAAAAGATTTCTTTTCACCATTGCAATCTCTTCAGTGAATTGTGATATGCATTACATTCTAGTTTAATGTTTATTCAATAGTAAAATTGTTTTCTTTCTCTATTATGTTGTGGAGAGATTTTCTGGACTGGGAGATTTTGCTTTTCACTATATTGCTTCAGCACTACCTTAGGAAGCTTATTCTGGGAGATTCCAAAAAGGCAAACCTGCTTGTGGGAAGGATCTAGGGAGCAGGGGAGGGGAAGGTGTACCAGACTCACCAGGAGACCTTCTAGGATTGATACATTTGATTGAGGCATTAATTAATTCCAAAAATATTTATTGAGTACTTATTATGTTCCTGGCCCTGTGCTAGAGTCATGATGTCACAGAGATACTGTTCCTAATTATAGCAATCATAGTGATTGGAAACACACCTGCCTCCTAGGTGGTTAGGAACAGGAATTAGCTGTGGATTTCCTGCCTGGGAACCTGGGAGCTATATAAAGAGATAAAGAACTGAAGAACCTAAGATCTCTAAAGGAGGTTTAAGTATGTCTTCTTGGGATTGGACCTTTAGGGAGGCTTTTAAAGAGAACTCCCTTTTCTAGACTGGCATTCCTAGATGGCATAGCTCCTGTGTTGACCATCTTGGCACAGCCAGGCTGTAGCCTAGTGTCTACGATGTAGGAGGCAGCCTCTAAATGGTCGTAGATGAAATAAATGAAAGAAGGAGACTTTTTCCTCTGGCAAGGAAAGACTCAGACAAAATTCCCTATGACTTCTAATGGTGCTCCTGGGCATTACTTTTCATTGTTTTCCTCCTGGGGAGGCTGTTTCCTAAGGATGTCATTGTATTATAGTTCATTCCTTAAGGGATATGGCTTCCATTTTCCCGAATGTTGCTCCTTTCTCTCCTTTTACCAGCTCCTTTTTACTCCTTTCCCTTTTGGACTCTTTTCTCTCTTTCCCTTCTCTGTCAGCAGCTTCTCCCCCTATTGAAGTCAGACAGAAGTAAAATGTAACAATTAATCAGTCATTTCAGTAGGGACTATTTTCCCTTTGAGACAAGATAATGTCTCTTTATCCAACAGGTCATCCTTTACAATGTTTTCTTGTTGTTTAGATTTGCCAGTTAACTGTATTAGTCCATTTTCAAACTGCTATGAAGAAATACCAGAGATTGGGTAATCTATAAAGGAAAGAGGTTTAACTGACTCACAGTTCTGCATTGCTGGGTAGGTCACAGGAAACTTATAATCATGGTGGAAGGCAAAGGAGAAGCAGGCGTCTTCTTCACAGGATGGCAGGATGGAGTGAGTGCAAGCAGGGGAAATGCCAGATGCTTATAAAATCATCAGATCTTGTGAGAACTCACTCACTATCAGGAGAACAGCATGGGGAAAACCTCCCCAATGAGCCAATCACCTCCACCTGGTCCCACCACTGACACATGGGGATTACTGGGATTACAATTCAAGGTGAGATTTGGGTAGGGACACTGAACAAAACCATATCATTAACCGTGGAGGTACATGTATTAGTGTGTGAGGACTGCATAACCAAGTACTACAGACTGAATGGCTTCAACAACAGAAATTGACTTTCTGAGTTCTGAAGGCTGGAAGCCCATGATCAAGATTCCAGCAGGGTTGGTTTCTTCTGAGGCTTTTCTTCTTGACTTGCAGAGGGCCACCTTCCCTCTGTTTTCATATAACCTTCCCACTGTATCATTCTGTGTTCTAATTTTCTTTTCTAGGACACCAGTCATATTGGATTAGGGCCCACTTTAATAGCCTCATTTTAACTTAATTAGCTCTTTAAAATTCTGTCTTCAAATATAATCACGTTCTGAGGTATTGGAGGTTACGATTTCAACATGTGAATTTTAGGGGAACACAATTTAGCCCCTAGCAGTGTATCTTACCATTTTTTTTTTCTTTTTAAAAATCACTGGTCTAAAGCAGTATTAGCTGAGTGGCTGATCATTAGAATTACCTGGAGATATTAAAAAATACAGACTCCTAGGCCCTCCTCAAGAGACCCTTATTTAGTGGATCTGAGATGGGGCTGGGAATCTGCACATTCTAAAAATAGTTTAAGACCTGGGTATGGTGGTTCACACCTATAGTCCCAGTGATTTGGGAGACTGAGGTGGGAGGGTCACTTGAGCCCAAAGGTTGGAGGCTGCAGTGAGCTATGATCACACTGCTACACTCCAACCTGGGCAACAGAGTAAGACCATGACTCAAAATAAAACACCTTAGATAATTATTGAGGGTTGAGGACCACCCTTATAAGGAACTCCTGGCGTTGTTTATTTACTACTCTACCAGGGAGGAGCAAGTTGAATGAAAGAATGGTAGTTGCTGAGAAGAACCTCAGAAAGATTACACCTAGTAAGCACCACTTTGAAACTTTACTGTTTCCTTTTATTTGTTTCCATGTGGTTTTCTGTCTTCTTCATTGCTTTTCATTTCTGCATGTACTCATTTAATATAAGCTCTAAAAACATCCAACACACTTGCTCCACATTTTGTAATTTAATTAGCTGTGTCTATTGGACTTCGGTTCCAAATAACTTCTGACACATATACTCCTATTCAAATACAAATATTTAAAGGCATCGAATTTTCTATGAGTGTAGCTATCATGTTTGATGATGATAACAAAGAAGAATATAAGAAGGTCTGCCCCCAAGGAGTTCGGGGACTTTGTTAGATTGTCAAAGGCATTAACTCTTCATGGTACCATATTATTACTTTAAAGAAATTCTACTGTTGGAAATTTGTAGTGTGATTA
Organism: Cheracebus regulus; assembly: GCA_963574635.1. Lineage (NCBI taxonomy): Eukaryota > Metazoa > Chordata > Mammalia > Primates > Pitheciidae > Cheracebus > Cheracebus regulus. Next base: position 57,939 of record CAUYQU010000764.1, read on the forward strand.
TTGTTTTCCTTTGCTCCATGGAAATTTATCATATTTTTGATTATTTTGACTGATTGACACCCATTTGCTAGTGATGACTGAACCTGGGGTCAGTTGCCTCAGTTCTATGGCTTTAATGCCTGCTTTGTGGCTGCCATCTTGAGAGACTGGCATAAGTTCCCCAGCATTCTTTCCCGTAGCACAACTTAACCATGACTTTGCACATTCCAAAGATTTAGTTAAGCATAACTTGTTCCTAGATAATATTTAGTACTTGATTGAAAACAACTTTATCAGCATGCTTGCAGAATTCCAATGAAATTATGTTTCATTTCAATTGAAGTAAACCCAATGACAATTGTCAAAATGGGAGATAACACTGCTGTGTAGCCTAAGAAAAGATAATTTAGGCATTTAAACATGAAACGTAATCTCTTGGTGTTTTTAAAAAAGAGAATATACAAAGGTAAGAATGGGGATCTTTCTTTTTCTAGAAAGTCATTGATCTATGATCTCTTAAGGGTAAAAAAAAAAGGTAATTATATATTTTAAAATTTGCTTCAGGTTTGTTAGTATAAGAAAGTGAGGGAGACAGAAACAGTGGAATGGATTCCATCATTGAGAGGAGCGGTAGAGTTCGATTTGCACTGTGAGCTTCAAAGTATTAATGTGAGCTATCTACTGCTCTTTGACTTGTTATTTATTTGCTTTTTCTTCCATTCATTTCTTAAATCATTTATCAAACATTTATGGAGATAAAGAGTTATAGAGATAAATCAGAAACTAAATCTGTTCTCAGTCTCAGGAGCTCAAAGTCCTGGGAGAGATGGACATGTCAACCAATAGTAATAACGGGTATGACGGGTGTATATGGCGCTATGCCCAGGGTTATGAAGAGCCTGGAAAATAGATGAGCAACACCTGGCTGGGTCAGGTTTTGGTTTCAGAGAGAAAACACTGTACTAAGACTTGAAGAATGCACTGGAAGAGCAAGTCAGGCAGAAAAGAGGACAAAGTCATTTTACTCAGAAGAAGGAGCATGTGCAAATATGCCACTACCATTCAAAGCAAGTTGCTGCTTAAGTCTTGCTCACAGCTTTTTATCTGAAGAGCGGAGTAGCTGAAGCAGCCAATGCTCGTAGTTGTAATTCTTGAGGCTGCAACAGTAAGAACAGTAAGAAATATTCTGCATGTCAAGGGTCTAATGAAGCCTCCTGGGTTGGTCTTGGCTAGGCACAGGGAAAGAGGTACACATCTTTTTTCAGTGTAATTTTTATTTTCAAGGACTATGTTCCTGACACTAAATAGACAATACACATTTATTGAATTGATTTGACAGATTTTTTGTTTACTTATGAAGATAAGAAAGTAACAAAGCAAATAGAGAGCAATACATATCTTATTTGCCATTGGTGAATCTGTGGTAATCCAATCTAACCTCCAGTATTTCTGTTAAAGAAACGTAACTGTCATTTTAAACATGTTATTATGGGGTCGACATTCCATGTCAGTATATTTTATCTCCATGGAACAAAGGAAAATGACAATCCTATAGCAAACCAAAACCAAAACCCCCCCACCACTTTCCATGGTGTATACCAGAATTTGTACTCTATGGTGACTTAACTGATTTACCATCAGTAAGACATTTAATCTGTGTCATTGTTCCTCTATTCAAGGAGAGGAGATAATCCCTGAAGCCTTTGCAACTAAGGATGTGTATCCTTCAGACAAGTATTTACTGGGCAACTTCTTCATGGCTGTAACTGAGTGTGGCTGATTGCTCACAAAGATGATTGCAAAATCCCTTCTGTCCCCTAACTTACTTCCCCTTCCAGTGTGACTCTGCCAACTTCTCCTGTCAATTTTGTTGTAGACTGTTTCTCCTCCCCCTTAAATCTGGGCCGGCCTTGTAACTTGCTTGACCAATAGAATGCAGAGGAATGAAATGCAGCCTTCAACGTTCAAGATTATGCTCAAGGAGTCTAAACCTGTGGGGATGCTGCTGTCAAATGAGGGACCTTTAGTTAGCATGTTGGAGACACACAGATGACCCAACAGGCAATACAACATGCAGATATGCAAGTTATGCTGTCTTAGACCATGCTGCCCAGGTGAAGTCTTAGATGACTGTAATGTGTGAGTGACTCCAGGCAAGACCAGAAGAACCTTCTAGCTAAATCTAAACCAAATGTCAACTCATAGAGTTGTAAGCAAATAAACTGATTGTTGTTTAAAGACACTAACTTTTGGGGTGTTTTGCCACACCTCAGTATATAACCGTTACACTAAAGATTTTTCACTGTGAAATCCTCAGTGTCTTATTCTGTAATTAAACCTGAGTGTCCTTGCCTTCTTAGCACTTTGCCACAGTCCAGTGGGGTGAACAGACAGCAGCTGCTCATTTATGCTCATGCTCATGTTCATTATTTGCATTTGGACTAAAAGGAGCTCTGTTCTCCAGGACAGAACTATTCTAAAGCTCTTCAGGAACAGGAACAGGAGTCCATCACAGACAGTGAAATCAAAAGTGCCCTACATAGAGGCATCCACACTGAGAGCTGAAGGGATCTGGGAAATCATTTAGTCTCACTCCTTCATTTTCCATTCACAACACAGAGATGAAATAACTTGCTAGAGTTCTCACAGCTCTGTAGTGGCACAGTCAGAACAAGGATCCCAGTCTCCTGACTATTAACATAAAATGCTGTCAGCATGCAAGTTGAACATACAATAGGACAGTTTAAATGTAAATGGTGTTCTGAGCAAGGGGAGAGTCTGATTAATTACTTCAAAGTATAATTTTGGAGTCACCAGAAAGGCTTTGAAGTCCAAAAATGCTTTGGAACCTAGGTGCTTCATATTTGAAATTGGGGTAGGTACAGGTGTGTTCCGACCACAAAAGGGTCATTAGTTGGTTGGGCAGTCCTTTAGTGTTCTTGGTACTAAGCACAAAACATGGGTAACATAGTTCAGGGCTGGTTGCAGTGGCTCATGCCTATAAACCCAGCATTTTGGGAGAACAAGGCTGGAGGATAGCTTGAGTCCAGGAATTCGAGACCAGCATGGGCAGCATTGCAAGATCTTGTCTCTACAAATAATAATTTTTAAAAAAATTGGCTGGGCATGGTGGCACACACCTGTAGCTCTGGCTACTTGGGAAGTTGAAGTGGGAGGATTGCTTTTGTGTGGGAGGCCAAGGCTGCTGTGAATTGTGATCACACCACAGTACTACAGTCTGGGCTGTACAGTGCGAGATCCTGCCTCAAAAGAAAAAAAAGGTTTATGTTCTCAAAGTGCTCATAGTCTAGTACTAATACAATATTTGATATATGAAAGCAGTTTCTCCTCTTTTTGCAACAGCTTTACACCTTCCTCAAGTGGAAGGAATGGCAGAATCGTGTAATAAACCCTCATGTACCATTATCTAGCTTCAACAACTATCAACACTCTGCTGTTCTTGCTTCATTTATACCTCACCTCCTTTCCATCCCCCATTTGGATATTCTCATCATTTTTTAACAGTGTTTAAGATAACATTTACATAACTGAAATGCACAAATCTAAGCTGTATACTTTTGACAAATGGATACATGTGTAACCAATGACTCTATCACAACACAGAGCGTTTCACCTCCCCAGCAAGATCCATGTGTCCTTTCCTAGTCAATGCCTCTTTATTTCTGAGGCAATCAGTGCTCTGCTTTTACTTTTCATCTTAGGCTAATTTTGCTGGTTCTAGAATTTCATATAACTGAGAACATACAGAATGTACTCACTCATGTCTTACTTTTCTGCAAAGGGTAATGTCTGTGATATTCGTTCATGCTATTGCATGCATCAGTAGTTTTTTTTCTTTTTACTATTAAGTAGTGTTCTAAGAACTATTTTAATAGCATCCCACAAATTATGATATGTTTTATTTACATCATCATTTGTAATATTTTATATTTTCTCTTGTGATTTCTCCTTTGACTCATGAATTATTACAAAAATTGTTAAAAGTGTAGTATAATATGTTTAGTGAAATGGTAATATTTAATTTACTAATGTCTGGTGCTTTTGTATCTGTTGTTGTTGGTTTCTAATTTAATTCCATTTTTTCAGAGAACATACTCTGAAAGATTTTAATCTTTTGAAATTTATAGATATACTCTATAGCCTAGCATGTGGTATAGCTTGGTGAATGTTCCTATGTGTTCATGAAAAGAATAGGTATTCTGAAGCAATTGGGTGTAGTTTTCTATAAATGTCAATTAGGTCAAGTTGCTTGATAATTTTATTCAAATATTCTATACTTATATTGATGGTTTTTCTAGTTGGTCTATCAGCTACGGAGAGAAAAATGTTAAAATCTCTAGTTTTGATAGTGGATATGTCTAATTTTTTCTTTAGTTTGATCTGTTTTTATTTTATGTATTTTGAAGCTATTATTAGATTCATAACATTCATAATTGTCATACTTTCTTTTCTCATTTCTTTTTCGTTATTCCCATTTTTTCATTCTCTCTTATCATTAAGAAATGTCCCTGCTTATCTCTAGTAATAGTTTTTGCTTTGAAGTCTTTTGTGTTCCATGCTAATATAACCGCACTAGTATTTTTGTGATTAGCGTTTTTTGAGAAATCTCTATTTTATTTTCCATAGGGGTTACATTCCTACAAACAGTGCGTAAGAGTTCTTTTTTCTCCATATCCTTGCCAAAATCTGTTACTATTTGGCTCTTTAATAATAGCCATTCTGACTGGAGTAAGATGATACCTCATTGTGGTTTTAATTTGCATTTCTCCGATTAGTGATGTTGAACATTTTTTTATATACCTGTTGGCCATTTGTAAGTTTTCTCTTGAAAACTGTCTATTTGTGTTCTTTGCTCACTTTTTAATGAGAATATTATTATGTTGTTGTGTTGTTATTGAGTCGTTTGAGTTCCTTGCATACTCTGAATACTAGTCTCCTGTCAAATGAGAGTTTGCAAATACTTTCTCCTTTTCATGTCTGTTCATTCTGTTGATCAAAAGCTTTTGAGTTTGAGTCCCATTTGCCTCTTTTTGTTTTTTGTTGTTTATTCTTCACTCATTTCCTTTTTGTGGAAGTGTGTCCTTCAGTAGGTTTATTTCAGTGAGGGTCTCTTGACAGTTATGTCATTGTCTTGGTCCGAAAATGCCTTTTCCCCCTAACTCCTTGGAGTGTAATTAAACTGGATATAGAATTTCAGACTGACAATTATTTTCCCTCATTCCTTTAAGATACTCACCTCTTGTCTCTGGCATTTATGGTTGATGATGAGAAGCATTCTGTCATTCTTATTGTTGCTCCTTTTTAGGCAACCTATCTTTCCTTAGTTTCCAAGGTTTCCTATTTATTCTGGATGGTTTGGCAGTTTTAGTTTCATAATGAGGTGTATAGGCAAGATTTTGTTACTGTTTTAATTTTGTGTATTTTCATATGACATCTCATAGCTTTCTTCAAATCTGAAAAATTCTCCACTGTTACCTCAAAGTTGTCTTCCCAGTTCTCTTTAGTTTTTTCTTCTAGGGCACCTGCTAAACATATCAAGGCCTTTCTCATTCCAGCTGCCATACGTCTAACTTCTCCTTCATATTTTCTGCTTCTTTACCGATTGTTGTGTTCTGAGTGATTTCCTCAGACCCATATTCCCATTGTGAATTATTTCTTTATCTGAGTCTATTGTTTAACCTGCTTATTGTTCTATTTTGACTACGTTTCACTTCTAGAAGTTTCCACTTGACTCATTTTGAAATCAATCAGTTCTTATTTATTTTGTATCTTCTTTATTTTTTTTTGAGATGAAATTTTGCTCTTGTTGCCAGGGCTGGAGTGCAGTAGCATGATCCCGGCTCACTGCAACCTCTACCTCCTGGGTTCAAGCGATTCTCCTGCCTCAGCCTCCCGAGTAGTTGGGATTACAGGCATGCATCACCACGTCCAGCTAATTTTGTATTTTTAGTAGAGATGGGGTTTCTCTATGTTGGTCAGGCTGGTCTTGAACTGCCGACCTCAGGTGATCTGCCTGTCTCAGCCTCCTGAAGTGCTGGGATTACAGGCGTGAGCCACCAAGCCCAGCCTATTTTGTATCTTCTAAAAAATTAGACTCTACATTTTCTTTTCTGTTTTTGTACAGTTAAAATACTCATTTGAAAATCTGTTTAACAATACTCATATTTTTAGTTTCCCAGACACAAATTCTTTGTCCAAATTTCCCTTTTTGTTTTGTATTTTTTCATGTGTTTCATAATTTAGGTCTGCAAAGTTTATCTTCAGGAGGAGTTACCTTTAGAGGGAGTCCTGTCCATGCCCTAGAAGTTGCGGAGGCCTCTTAATGACAGAGCTTCGCCATTGCCCTTGCCCAAGTCCTACTGAGTTCACTGCTTCCAAACCAATGTTTACACTAGGTTCTTAGCTCCTGATTCCCATAGTGCATGGGCTATAAAAAGGTGGTTGATTTTGCATCAGTGTATGGTGCAGGCTCAAGATTCAAACTTCTCAGTGTGTGGTAGAACAGCTGTTGGAATCTCTGCTGCTGAGAGCCCCTGGAAGTCAGCTTGCTTTTTCCTATAACCCTTGACCTGCTGGAAAAAATTTCCAGGAAATGTTCATAATCTTTTCAGCACATTTCTGGGCAATTAGTGCTAAGCAGTATGCCCCATTCCTACTCCTTGATGTATCTGGGGCTTGAGGGTTCAACTCCTTTTCCACAAAATTATGAACACACAAGCCCTTAAAATATATGTCTGGTCCAATTCCTCTCAAGGTCTGTGTGGTTTCAAAAACTGCTTATTTTTGTACTTTTGAGTCCCCTGTTAATTTTTGTCATATAAAGATGTCCTTTTTTTTTTTGAGATCAACTGTGCGTTAATGTGGAACAACATATGTATTTCCATGAGATTCTCACATCTAATCAGCTGTCTTCTTGAAAGAAGTGCCATAGGACCTTTGTTTATACTGTTTAGTTTCCCTGAAATGTCCTTATCCTTTCTATATAACCATTCCCTATTTATATCTCTTTTTGTGATTTCAATTTGAACATAACTGTCTCCAGGCTCCATAAGATCAGAGACGTGTCAGTTGTTCATCATAGTATCTTACTATCATCACAATGGGGGGCACACAGTAGGTGCTCAAAAAATATTTGTTGAGTGAGTCAGTGGACAAATGAATATTTTGCTATTGTAATCAGAAGAAAATGCATATTAGAAAAAATCAGTTCTAATTTATCACAGTCCTACCTGTTGTATGTCCCTACATACAACTCCTAGGAGAAGAAATAGTCCAAGTGTCAAAGGCTGAGGTAAGTGAATAAAACTCAATGTCAGCAAATCTAAGCCCCCGTTTAGAATTTTTGTTTTTAAGTCTTTACAACTGTAAAATAACTATGTGATGTTTATGACACCGTGTTATCAACACATTGTTATAATTAGATTTAATTGTGGTACTTAGGAGAATTACATGTGATTTAAATCTTACAGTTTTTAATTCCCAAACCTGAAATCAAAGAGTGGTAACCTATTTCAATAGTGGTAACCTATTTATAGTGGTAACCTATAAGCTAGGTGCCCACTAGGAAATGTAAAACTATGAGGGAAGAGGGATTAGTCCAGATCTAGCTCATATAATTAAAACATTAACAAGTCTATGAACATTCTTATGTGGTTCCAAAAGCCTATTTAAAAAAAAACAGCAGGGACAAAAGGCCTAGATAAGGCACTGGTAGAGTTAATTAGTTGAAATTTAAATTTAGAGTTGCACAAAAGCAACCCCTGAGTTGAGAAACATGTTTTACATTGTCATTAAAAGTTATTTTAGCTTTGTAGCAATGAAAGATGCTGTAACCATCTCCTGGAATATAGCTGAGTAGTCTAATTAGGTTAAGATCCCATTACTTCAATTAAGCAATTTTGCTGAGGTAATTGGAGTGATCCTTTAGGACTGCTATTTCCACCTTCTCCACTGAAATGCTCTTTTACTTTCTTTGACTGCAGCAGCTATTCAAGCCTCAACAGAGGACTGCATCTATTTAGTGCTATGGAAGGGGAGGGAAGAGCAGAGCTCAATTCCATCTCTCAAAGAGTTATAAGGTAGTCTGGAGACAAGCTACGGGCAGAAGCAAGATGACAAGTATAGAGTATGGTGATGACAAGCACAGGGAAGCAATACAAGAGAAGCTGCATGGCTGCTTGTGGTTAAGAGCCAAGTGTTTTAGATAGTATCATGGCTTTTGTCACCTCGGGAGTCATAAAGTTCTTCCACCTTGAAATGAGACACATTTTCTTTTCTACGTTGCATAGCACTAAGCTTATTGCACCATCCTACTAAGATATATTTTTCATTTCTTTAATTCTCTACCCAGAGTTTGACATAATACATGGGAGTGCATGGATCTCCTGTCTGGCACATAAGATATCTCTGTACATATTTGTTCATGTCTCTGAAACCTCCTTTCCTTGGATTCTTTCAAAAGTGAAAGAATCACTACAACTGATACCCCATAGCAAGGAATTTCCTGGGTAGAAGAGTTGAGTTGATGTGTATAGTCCAAGAGAGAGAAAGGTTGAAACCCAGAAAGGAGAGGTGGTGGAACTGAGGGTTAAGTAGCAGGAAGAAACTCTGTGAATTTGGCATGCAAATAACTAACTGGCAAACTGATCAGTAAACTGGTGCAATTTTGTTTGTTTTGAGACAGGTTCTTGCTCTGTCGCTCAGGCTGGAGTGCAGTGGTGCCATCACGTCTCATTGGAGCCTTGACCTCCTGGGCTCAGGCAGTCCTCCCACCTTAGTCTCTTGAGTAGCTGGGACTACAGGTGCTAGCCACCACACGTGGCTAATTTTTGTATTTTTTGTTTTGTTTTGTTTTGAAACAGAGTTTCACTCTTGTTGCCCAGGCTGAAGTGCAATGGCGTGATCTTGGCTCACCACAACCTCCGCCTCCCAGATTCAAGTGATTCTCCTGCCTCAGCCTCTCTAGTAGCTGAGATTATAGGCATGCACCACCATGCCTGGCTAATTTTGTATTTTTAGTAAAGATGGGGTTTCTCCATGTTTGTCAGGCTGGTCTTGAATTCCCGACCTCAGGTGATCCGCCCACCTTGGCCTCTCAAAGTGCTGGGATGGCAGGCGTGAACCACCTCACCTGGCCTAATTTTTGTATTTTTTGTAGCGACAGAGTTTAGTTAAGGATGCTTCTCTATGAAATATCTTAATTTTAAAGCATTAAATCATTAGCATTAGAACTCCTGGACTCAAGCAATCTGCCTGTCTTGGCTTCCCAAAGTATGGGATTACAGGTGTGAGTCACTGCACCTGGCCAACTCATGCAAATTTATAAACATCAGTCACATGGTGACTATAGAATAAGTTTAAGGCCAGTGAATTAAGTTAATGGCTAGATTATGCGAAAATCAGGCTAGGATGCTTTTAGACTACACATTTGTCACTGAGATTGAATCAATTAAAATAAAATCTTACCTTTAAGCAGGTCTGTTGACTGAGTATGTAAATTGGAGCTTGGAGGCTTAAATGTAGAGAATTCATTTGTTGATATTTCAAGGTCACGCCAAAAATAATGATAATGCTGCTTTTTAAATTTCTCCTTTGATGTCAGTTCTCACATTAAAAATATTTTTAGGTAGGCCAAAACTTGAGGTCTAATGAGTGTCTACCTTTGGTGAGTTTCCTCTTCCTTCCCTGTCTTTTATTCTAAATGCAGGCAAAAAAAAATCATTTTTTCAACATATTTTTAATTTCTCAAGTACTAGTTATCTTGGATTGTTTGAAGCAATCTAAGAATAAATGAATAAACTCAGTAAAATACCAGGAAGTACAAAAATAAGTCACTTTAGTCAAGTTACTTTCTCATTCTGGGCCTTGATTCAAACATTGATAAAAAGAAGATTGGATTAGATGATACTCAAGTTTCATTCATCTTTAATCTTTTGCTTCAAAGAATATTTGCAGCCAATGTAATATTTTGAGTAATAATATGTGTCATTCTTAAAGTGATCATTGCAACTGTGTGGATTTTGAAACTGCGATGCAGGCTGATCTCACCCATATAAGCCTTAAGAGACAGTGGTAGTCTGATTATTAACAGCTTTGATAACTTGATCAAAAATATCTATGATGCCTGAAATTTCCACCATTGACCTTGCCTTCTTTAAGAAACATGGAAAAACTCAAACCCTGATCCAGTAGGGCAGTGTAAATAGAGCGGAGAGTTGGAGTGAAGCAGGAGATGGACCTGGGTAAACAGAGGAGAACAGTCCTTTCAAGAAGAAAATTGCTGCTGCAACCAGTTTTTGCCTTGTGGAAATAGTGGTTTAGAGATTTCAGTGGTCTAAGTTTTCAAGAGATGTGGGATGTCCTGATTCTTTATGAAATATCCTAATTTTAAAGCATTGGATCAACAGTGTTTGGGCCAATAAACATGTCTTTGACTTAAGTAGTCTCATGGGCTGGCTGTCAATTTGCCATGTCTATTGAGGAGCAATCAGTTAAGATACTAGCTATGGACTGAAAGTTTGTGTCTCCCAAAATTTATCTGTTAAAGGTTAATCTCCAGTATGATGGTATTTAGAAGGAGGAGGGCCTTTGGCAGGTGATTAGGTCATAAAGGAGAGGCCCTCACAAATAGGATTAGCACCCTTACCAGAAACGGATAGAAGCTTTCTTCCCCTCTGACTGTGCTCTGCCTTAAGTGAGGATACTATGAGAAAGTTGGCACACCAGGAGGAGGGTCCTCACCAGACACGGGATCTGTGAGCACCTTGGTCTGCACTTCCCAGTCTCTAGAATTGTAGAAATAAACTGTTGTTTAAGCCAATCAATCTATAGTATGTGTGTATACATGCATATACATACACATAGTGAGACCCTGTCTCTTAAAAATTACATATCTATGCTGGGTGGGGTGGCTCACATCCGTAAGCCCAGCACTTTGGGAGGCCGAGGCAGGTGGATCAGCTGAGGTCAGCAGTTTGAGACCAGCCTGGGCAACATGGTGAAACCCCATCTCTACTAAAAATATAAAATTAGCTGAGTGTGGTGGTGCATTCCTATAACCCCAGCTACTTGGGAGGCTGAGGCAGGAGAATCACTTGAACCTGGGAGGCAGAGGTTGTGGTGAGCCATGATCGTGCCACTGTACTCCAACCTGGCCAATAGAGTGAGACTCTGTCTCAAAAAAAAATTATATATCTGTAATGTGAAGTGTTACATGCAATGTAGTGTTACATACACTACACACTATAGATAAATAATTTTTAAGAGGCAGGGTCTCACTATGTTGCTCATGCTGGACTCAAACTCCTAGGCTCAAGCCATCCTCTGCCTCAGCCTCCTGAGTAGCTGGCACTAAAAGTGTGAGCCACTATACCCCGCCCTCTATGGTATATTTGTTATAACAACCTGAACTGACCCAGACAATGCTCAAATCCTTGAGAGAGACCACATATTAAGACTTTGTTGGCAACATCAACATTATGAGATTATGAGGGACATTCCCATTTCTGTGTGGACAGGACAGCTTGGAAGCAGAAGTCAGGGGTGGTGGTGAATGGAGGTCCTGAGCTCTGAGGGTGGAAAAGCAGGTAATTAGGGACCTTTGGAGCATGCAAGGAGGAGGTTCTTCTGTTATTAGCATGATTTCAGTGTTGTGATCCTCCAGCACAGATTTGCAGAATCCATCAGATGACTTTTCCAAACCTAAGACAGCCTGAGAGACAGGAAGCATATTATTATAAATATCAAATCAAGTAGACGAGCAATCTGGGTGGGTAGCTGTCCGATACCAGCATGAAATTCCCCTTGTTAAAGAGTTGCAAAAGGGTCTCAATCTGTCCATCTGGTGACAGAAAAATCAGTAGAAAAATCTGGGCCAGGCAGTGGTGGCTCACGCATGTAATCCCAGCACTTTGGGAGGCCAAGGTGAGAGGATTGCTTGAGGTCAGGAGTTCAAGACCAACCTGGGCAACACAGTAAGAACCCCTCATCTCTACAAAAAATTTAAAAAAATAACTGGGCATGGAGTCCTAGCTATGTGGGAGCTGAGGCAGGTGGATTGCTTGAGCCCAGGAGTCTTAGGCTGCACTGAGCTATGATTGCACCATTGCACTCCAGCCTGGGTAGCAGAATAAGAACGCACCTTTACAAACAAAAAGGAAAGAACAATAAAAATCTGTGTATATGTGGTATTTAAAATGTGTTAATGTTTATAATCATTTAGTATAGTAGTATATCAGATTAACTTTCTAATCCAAATTTTAAACATGCACTTGATTTTGGATTTTTCTAGAAAAAAATGTTTTTATTTTAATTTTTGTGGGTACATCATAGGGGTATATATTTATTGATTACTTGAGATGTTTTGACATAGGCATGCAATGCGTAATAATCACATCAGGGTAAATGGGGTATTCATTACTTCAAACATTTATCCTTTGTGTTTCAAACAATTGAATTGTACTTTCAGTTATTTTTAAATGAACAATTAAATTACTTTTTACTATAGTCATCCTGTTGTGCTAGAAAATAATAGGTCTTATTTATTCTTTCTTTCTTTCTTTCTTTTTTTTTGAGGCAGAGTTTCGCTCCTGTTGCCCAGGCTGGAGTGCAATGGCACAATCTTGGCTCACTGCAACCTCTGCCTGCCAGGTTCAGTGATTCTCCTGCTGCAGCCTCCAGAGTAGCTGGGATTACAGGCATGCACAACTATGCCTAATTTTTTGCATTTTTAGTAGAGACTGTCTACCTCGGCCTCCCAAAGTGCTGGGATTAAAGCATGAGCCACTATGCCTGGCCATTTATGTATTCTTTCTAACATTTTTTTGTTCCCATTAACCATCCCTCCTCCCCATTCCCTGTCCTCCTACTATCCTTCCCAACCTCTGGTAATCATCTTTCTACTCTATCTCCATGAGTTCAATTGTTTTCATTTTTATCCCCCACAGATGAGTGAGACCATGTAAAGCTTGTCTTTTTGTGCCTGGCTGGATTTATAATTTTTCATTCAGAATTTTACTGTTTACAAATAGCCTGGCAATGTTTAAAAGAACATAAGATTAATTATATTCACACATTTAATTTTATTAGATTTTACTAAATTTAAATACTTGGGAAACATTTGCTTGGTAGACATTTGAAGAACATAGAAATTTGAATATATTTCTTTTGTAAATTCAGTTTACAATATTAAAGGGAGTCAATAAACTGTGTTTACAAATGGGTCCAAATGTGGATCAAAGTTTCGTTTAGTGAAAATTAAAATTTACCAAATTATAAATAGAATAATGGGGTTTTAATTTGAAAGCTTAAGAAAAAACTTTTTGAATTTGTAGTTTTAGTAAACTTAATATTCTTTAAAAAGGCAGACTCACCATAGGGAAAAAAATATATATCTGTGTGTGTGTGTGTGTGTGTGTGTGTGTGTGTGTGTGTGTATTTTTGAGATGGAATTTCACTCTTGTTGCCCAGGCTGGAGTACAATGGTGCAATCTCGGCTCACTGCAACCTCTGCCTCCTGGGCCTGCCACCGTGCCTGGCTAATTTTTTATATTTTTAGTAGAGATGGATTTCACCATATTGGCCAGGCTGAGGTCTTGATCTCCTGACCTCAGGTGATCCACCCACCTCGACCTCCCAAAGTGCTGGGATTACAGACTTGAGACACTGTACAAGGCCTAGAAAAATCTTTTTTTGTGTTCAAAAGCTGGCCTCATTCTAAAATAACAGTTGAAAAAAAGAAAATAAGAGAAAAAATAAATAAAATAGATGTGTATTTCTCTGGAGATAAACCAAAAAAGCTGGCCTCAAAAATATAAAAGCTTACACCAACACTCTTAACTTTGCATCCTCAGAGCCCGGAAGAGTGTCTGGCTCTCAGAGGCAGCTTAATTAATGCTTGCTGAGAATTGCCGCTTAATACTTTTAAGAAACAAAATTTTAACACATTTTGTTTAAAGATCTAAGTGGTTTTTATTACTGATTCATGAATTGGGCAGCATCTCATCTAAAGAATTGAGAAGCATGCCATTGGATGGCAGAACGGTTGAATTTCATCAGTTAGCTTGAGCAGCAGCAAGGAAACAGCATAATATAAAGAGGATGGGTTAACAAGTTATTTCAGGTTACTTTCCTCATAAGAGTGAGAGCAGAGAGGACTTCCTTATCATCCTGGCTAAAACTGGACTGTTTGGAGATTGGCTATTGTCTCTCTCCTGATTTTCTGAAGGCCAGATAAGCAACTTAGTTTCTATTTGGTGACATGGAACTTCAGCGTGAGTGACTCCATTTTGGTTTGATCTGTCCAAATCAATGGTCTCCCATAAATTTTACTTAGGGGTACTTAAAACAGCAAAGAGGGGTGCCCAAAGGTGGGGTGGGAAGATGACTTAGATTGTGATTGCTTGAGACTGGTGCCTGGTGTTGTCTGTGTAGCTCTTACGTGATCAGAAGAATGTGGAATAAAATGAAGGACCCATTAGTTGTTTGGGGGAAAGTAATATATATCTTAAGGGAGTTATTTCAAGTATCAGTAGTTTTTCTTGACTTCTAGAGCAACGCTTTTACCTTGTGATTCTGATGCAAATATTTGTATTCAGGTATATGGAAGTATGTCTCAGCCAACCCAGAAGGCTGCGTGATCACTTCCTTCTAGTGGAGTCCCTGATACAAGACCATAAAGATTACGTGATCCACTGCTTGAGGGTTTGTCTTGTTTCATATTTTTCTTTTCTTTTCTTTTCCTTTCCTTTTCTTTTATTTTTTGAGGTGGAGTTTCACTGTTTGCCAAGGCTGGAGTGCAATGGTGTGATCTTGACTCACTGCAAACTTCACCTCCTGGAGTCAAACAGTTCTTCTGCCTCAGCCTCCCAAGTAGCTGGGATTACAGGCACCCGCCACCACTCCTGGCTGATTTTTGTATTTTTAGTAGAAATGGGATTTCACCGGCCAGGCTGGTTTTGAACTCCTGACCTCAGGTGATCCACCTGCCTATACCTCCCAAAGTTCTGGGATTACAGGCATGAGCCACTGTGCCCAACTTTCTTATTTCTCTTAAAGCTAGAACTGTTTCCTGTTTTTTGGAGGGGGGAGGGGGAAGTATCTTTTACAATATTAACATTTTTGAAGAGCTTATCCCTTCACCTCCATCCTATTCATTGTTTGAATCTTACCTTATAATCATCACCAGGTGATGATAGTCTTTGTTTAAATACCTTTAGTGACTGGAAGCTATTAAGATGGCCCTGGAGACAAACTGCTGTGTTCTAATCCTGTCTCCCACCAGGAACCTTGGATGACCCAATTACTCTTTATTAATGTTAGAAAATATAACACTGATATATTTCTAGTATCTACTGTGATTTGTAAGTCTATGTTCACATTTCTCTAATTGTCCCAATAATGCCCTTTATAGCATTTTTTAAAAGCCGGGATTCAGTAAAAGATTTTGTATTGTAGTTCCTTTAGTCTAGTTTGTAGTTAATCTAGCTATTGTAGTTTCCTTTAATTTAGAACAGTTTCTCTGCTTATTTTTTTTTTCTTTCCTGACGTTGATCTTTTTGAAGTGTCAGATTGGTGGTTTGCAGAATATCCCTCTATTTAGTTGTGTTGGAATATGACCATTTGATTTTTTGGATACCTCTGAATTTTGGGAAGTTCTTATTTCTATGGAACTAAAGTTTTGGATCATTTATACCTGCGGATGTTACTCTTGATGTCTGGGAACATGGACACTTGGTCCTTTTTTGATCCAAACTACTCACTAGGTGTCTGGCTCAGCAATCCATGTTATTAGACAGGAACAATTGCATTCATAATTGGGAAAAAAAGCAAAACTCTTTTTAAAAAAGTGTTAGAATTTTGGACTGGGCGTGGCAGTTCATGTCTGTAATCTCAGCTCTTTGGGAGGCCAAAGCAGGGGGATCATTTGAGGTTAGGAGTTCAAGGTCAGCCTGACCAACATGGTGAAACCCTGTTTCTACTAAAAATACAAAAAAAAAAAAAAAAAATTAGCCAGGCGTGGTGGCTTATGGCTGTAATCCCAGCTACTCGGGAGGCTGAGGCAGGAGAATCACTTGAACCCAGGAGGCAGAGATTGCAGTGAGCCGAGATAGTGCCACTGCACTCCAGCCTGGGTGAGCACAATGAGACTCCATTTCAAAAAAAAAAATGTTAGCATTTGGCGTGTTTCATAATTCTCTTCCAGCTGAGACACACCCTAGCTTTGCTTGGAAAAAGGGAAGAATTTTGTGTGCTGCAGAAGTGAGGTGGAAAGCAGCTCTATGCATGAAGGAAATTTGTAATTTTAGCAACTACTAATAGTGTCAAGATTTAAAAAATGTTTGGTTTTATTAGATGTTTAGTCTTATTAAAATCAAATATGATGTGTCCAAATTTACATTTACAGTACACATAATTGGCAAAGTAGTTTAGTGACTCATACTAATAGAAATATATCTGAAGATCTGGAATTCTGAATAAACGTTCTTGATAAAAAACAAATGTTTCATAAACTTGGCAGTGTCCCCCAGGAGCTGGGAGTTAAAGCAAGTTCGTACACAGTTATGCAGTGCTCTGAACAAAGTTGTCAGAAAACCTAATCTAGATGTTGACAGTAAGACTTAACCACACAAGATGATATGAAAGCAAAAGGCCTAAACACCTGCTTGTTAGAAAAGACATCACAAAACAGAATGTGAGCAATTTCCTAGTGAACACCACAGATTTAGAAGAATGCAGAGGAGGAAGAGTTATGTGGAAGTCCAGCCCTGCCTTTAACTCTGAGAAGGTTCATTTCATCATCTCTTTCCACATCTGTTTAAACAAGGGCTTTGGAGTCAATCACGTCTAACATTCCTTTCAGTGTTAATGATATTTGATTCTGTTATTCTGTGAGAAGTCTTTGTGAAGAAAGTATTTGATGTGAATAAGATTTGGATGTGGGGTAAGGAGACTTTTAATAGGTGAAAACAGTTGATTTACCCACTCTTATTCCTCTTTAAATAAATGACACCACCACCGTCACCATCATCTCATCACTTATTGATTACCTATAAGGTGTCTGTCTTCGTGACAAGAAAAGATGTTTTCATTTACATCCATGTGGCTGCAAAGAAAGCCAATCTTCTTGAGCTATCTGATATTTTGAAAGAAAATGACCAAGAAATTGGCCTTTTGTACAGATCACATGGCAGCATCATGGACACAGCCACACCCCAGTGAGTGGGCTTGAGGTGGCCTCTCCTCTGTCGAGCAGAGCAATGACGCATCACTATATGATTCATTTCATTAATTCAACCCCTTCCTTCTCCCTCAAAATGAGATGATTTGAGGGGTGTGGTTGTCTAACTGGAATTTTCATAAGGCTGAATCCAGGTTCTCACTTATAAAAGTGTACATTAGAATCCTTTTGAAAATTCAGCTGGTTTAAATCACTGTTAGGGCTTTCATTCTTATCTACAATGAGAGATCTCGAGATTCTACTTATTAGCACTTTAATTTGTACAGATCTTATCCTCTTGAATTATGAACTAGGTTCCTAATGTGATCCTTACACAAATCTCTTCTCTCAGTAGACCTCTCTAGATTAGCTGAGATTCTACTCTCTGGGTAGTTCAACACTGGATAACTAGTTGACAAAATGCTAACCAGTGAGCCACCAAATGTAGTTTTCTCACATTCACAGGATCACCTCTATCTGGTTATCTCAGTTCCCTAAAACACTGACTCCCCTTATTAATTTTTTTTGGAGATGGTGGTTCACTAATTTACCTGCCACAATCATGAGGGATTGTTACCCTTTTGCATTATAAACTCTTTTGAAATAATCTGTTGATATCTATGAAATATCTTCATAACAACAAGTATACATATGTGCTTATTCCAGTACTTTTTATATTTCAGGGACTTCTACAGGGAGGGGTTGGTTAACGGGTATAAAACTATAGTTAGAAAAGGTGGCTGGCAAGATGGCTGAATAGGAATGGCTCTGATCTGCAGCTCTCAGTGAGATCAACACAGAAGATGGGTGATTTCCAACAGAGGTACCCAGCCCATCTCATTGGGACTGGTTAGACAGTGGGTCAGCCCATGGAGGGTGAACAGAAGCAGGGTGGGGTGACACCACACCCAGGAAGTGCAAGTGGTCAGGGAACTCCCTTCCCTAGCCAAGGGAAGGTGTGAGGGACTAAGCCATGAGGGATTGAGCCATGAAAACAGTGTGTTCTGGCCCAAATACTATGCTTTCCCCATGGTCTTTGTTACCCACAGACCAGGAGATTTCCTCAGGTGCCTATACCACCAGGGCCCTGGGTTTCAAGGCACAAAACGGGGCAGCTGTTTGGGCAGACACTGAGCTAGCAGCAGGAGTTCTTTTTCATACCCCAGTGGCACCTGGAATGCCACAGAGACAGACCGTTCAATCCCCTGGAAAGGGGGCTGAAGCCAGGGAGACAAATGGTCTGGCTCAGCAGACCCCACCCCTACAGAGCCCAGCAAGCTAAGATCCACTGGTATGAAATTCTCACTGCAGGACAGCAGTCTGAAGTCCATCTGGGACGCTTGAAATTGGTGGGGGAAGGGGCATCTGCCATTAGTGAGGCTTGAGTAGGTGGTTTTCCCCTCAGTGTAAACAAAGCTGCCAAGAAGTTCAAAATGGGCGGAGGCCACCACAGCTCGGCAAAGCTGCTGTAGCCATACTGCCTCTCTAGATTCCTCCTTTCTGGGCAGGGAATCTGTGAAAGAAAGGCATCAGCCCCAGTCAGGGGCTTATATATAAAACTCCCATCTCCCTGGGACAGAGCACCTGGGGTAAGGGATGGCTGTGGGTGTACCTTCAGCAGACTTAAATGCTCCTGCCTACTGGCTCTTAAGAGAGCAGCGGATATCCTGCATAGCACTTGAGCTCTGCTAAGGGACAGACTGCCTCCTCAAGTGAGTCCCTGACCCTCATGCCTCCTGACTGGGACACACCTCCCAGCAGGGGACAACAGACACCTTATACAGGAGAGCACTGGCTGGCATCTGGCAGGTGCCTCTCTGGGATGAAGCTTCCAGAGGAAGGAACAGGTAGCAATCTTTGCTATTCTGCAGCCTCTGCTGGTGGTACTCAGTAAACAGGGTCTGGAGTGGACCTCCAGTGAACTCCAGCCCACATGCAGGGAGGGTCCTGACTGTTAGAAGGAAAACTAACAAACAGAAAGGAATAGCATCAACATCTACCAAAAGGACGTCCACACAGAAACCCCATCCAAAGGTACCAACATCAAAGACCAAAGGCAGATAAATCCATGAAGATGAGGAAAAACCGGTGCCAAAAGGCTGAAAATTCCAAAAACTGGAATGTCTCTTCTCCTCCAAAGGATCACAACTCCTTGCCAGCAAAGGAACAAAACTGGGTGGAGAATGAGATTGATGAACTGACATAAGTAGGCTTCAGAAGGTGGGTAATAACAAACTCCTCCAAGTTAAAGCAGCATGTTCTAATCCAATGCAAGGAAACCAAGAGCCTTGAAATAAAGGTAAGAGGAATTGCTAATTAGAATAGTCAGTTTAGAGAAGAACATAAATGAACTGATGGAGCTGAAAAACACAGCATGAGAATTTCGTGAGAATTCATACACAAGTATCAATAGCCGAATAGATCAAGTGGAAGAAAGGATATCAGAGATTGAAGATCAACTTAGTGAAATAAAGTGTGAGACAAGATTAGAGAAAAAAGAATGAAAGGAATGAACAAAGACTCCAATAAATATGAGACTGTGTGAAAATACCAAATCTATGTTTAATTGATGTACCTGAAATGATGGGAAGAATGGAACAAAGTTGAAAAACACTCTTCAGGATATTATCCAGGAGAATTTCCCAACCTAGCAAGACAGGCCAACATTCAAATTGAAGAAATATGGAGAACACTACAAAAATACTCCTGGAAAAGATCAACCCCAAGACACATAATTGTCATATTCACCAAGGTTGAAATGAAGGAAAAAATGTTAAGGGCAGCCAGAGAGAAAGGTGGGGTTACCCACAAAGGAAAGCCCATCGGACTAACAGTGGATCTCTCAGAAGAAACCCTAGAAGCCAGAGAAGAGAGGGGGCCAATATGCAGCATTCTTAAAGAAAAGAATTTTCAACCCAGAATTTCATATCCAGTCAAAGTAAGCTTCATAAGCAAATGAGAAATAAAATTCTTTACAGACAAGCAAATGCTGAGAGATTTTGCCACTACCAGGCTTGCCTTACAAGAACTCCTGAAGAAGGAAGCACTAAACATGGAAAGGAACAACCAGTATCAGCCACTGCAAAAACATACTAAATTGTAAAGACCATTGTCACTATGAAAAAACGGCATCAACTAATGGGCAAAATAACCAGCTAACATAATGGCAGGATCAAATTCACACATAGCAATATTAACCTTAAATATAAACAAGCTATATGCCCCAATTAAAAGATAGAGTCAAGACCCATCAGGGTGCCATATTCAGGAGACCCATTTCACATGCAAAGACACACATAGGCTCAAAATAAAGTGATGGAGGAACATTTACCAAGCAAATGGAAACCAAAAAATAGCAGGGGTTGCAATCCTAGTCTTTGATAAAAATAGACTTTGAACCAACAAAGATCAAAAGAGACAAAGAACAGCATTACATAATGGTAAAGGGATCACTGAAACAAGAACTAACTATCCTAAATATATATGCACCCAATACAGGAGCATCTAGATTCATAAAGCAAGTTCTTAGAGACCTACAAAGAGACTTAGACTTCCACACAATAACAGTGGGAGACTTTAACGTTCCACTGTCAATATTAGATCAACGAGACAGAAAATTAACAAGGATATCCAGGACTTGAACTCGGCTCTGGGCGAAGCAGACCTAATAGACATCTACTGAACTCTCCATCCCAAATCAACAGAATATACATTCTGCTCAGCACCACATCACACTTACTCTAAAATTAACCGCATAATTGGAAGTTAAACCTTTCTCAGCAAATGCAGAAGAATAAAAATCATAGCAAACAGTCTCTCAGACCACAGTGCTATCAAATTAGGACTCAACATTAAGAAACTCACTCAAAACCACCCAACTACATGGAAATCAAATAACCTGCTCCTGAATGACTACAGGGTAAATAACAAAATTATGGGAGAAGTAAATAAGTTCCTTGACACCAATGAAAACAAAGACACAACATACCAGAATCTCTGAGACACAGCTAAAGAAGTGTTAAGAGGGAAATTTATAGTACTAAATGCCCACAGGAGAAAGTGGGAAAGATAAAATCAACACCCTAACACCACAATTAAAAGAACTAGAGAAGCAACAGCGAACAAATTCAAAAGCTAGCAGAAGACAAGTAATAACTATTATCAGAGCAGAATGGAAGGAAATAAAGACAAAAAAACCCTTCAAAAAATCAATGAATCCAGGAACTGGTCTTTTGAAAAGATTAACAAAATAGAATGCTAGTAAGACTAATAAAGGAAAAAGAGAAGAATCAAATAGAATAAAAAATGATGAAGGGGATATTACCACTGATCCCACAGAAATACCAGCTATCATCAGTGAATACTATAAACACCTCTATGCCAATAAATTAGAAAATCCAGAAGAAATGGATACATTCCTGGACACATACACCCTCCCAAGACTAAACCAGGAAGAAGTCAAATCCCTGAATAGATCAATAACAAGTTCTGAAATTGAGGTAGTAATTAATAGCCTACCTACCAATAAAAGCCCAGGACAAGATGGATTCACAGCTGAATTATACTAGAGTTACAAAGAAGAGCTGGTACCATTCTTTCTGAAAATATTCCAAACAATAGCAAAAGAGTGACTCCTCCCTAACTCATTTTATGAGGCCAGCATCATCCTGATACCAAAACCTGGCAGAGGCACAACAAAAAAAGAAAATTTCAGGCCAGTATCCCTGATGGACATCCATGTGAAAATCCTCAATAAAATACTGGTAAACCAAATCCAGTAGCACATCAAATAGCTTATCCACCACAATCAAGACAGCTTTAACCCTGAGATGCAAGACTGGTTCAACACATGCAAATCAATAAACGTAAACCATCACGTAAGCAGAACCAATGACAAAAACCACATGATTGATGGAGATCCAAAATGGCCAAATAGGAACAGCTCTGGAGTGCAGTTCCCAGTGAGAGCAACACAGAGGGTGAGTGATCACTGCATTTCCAAATCAGGTACCAGATGCATCTTAATGGGACTGTTTGCAAAGTGGTTGTAGTCCAAGAAGGGCGAGCTGAGGCAGGGTAGGGCATTGCCTTACCTGGGAAGTGCAGTCCCTGGAGCACCCCCATCTCTACCCAAAGGAGGCCATCAGGGCTTTTCTATCCATTCCAGCACTCCGGTTCAGATACTGTGCTTCTCCCACGGTTGTTACTATCCACAGACCAAGAGATTCCCAGGCTGAAAAGCACCATCAATTTCCAGCATAGCTGTTTCAGCTGGTGCCACAGGTGTCTCCACAAAAAACTCACACAAATCTGGGTGGGCATTTCAACTGGTGCCTGGAACACCTGAGAGACAGAGCCACCCATTCAACTGAAAAAGAGGGGGCTGAAAGCAGAGAGCCAGGTGATCTGGCTTGGTGGGTCCCACCCTGACAAAGACCAGTAATCTGAAATGCTCTGGATTGAGAGTTTTGCAGCAAGTGGAGCTGGACCCAGGATGGTCTAGATCTGTAGGGGGAAGGGCATCTGCCATTACCAAGGTAGTCCAGCACTACTGAGGCAGTCTGCCATTACCGAGGAAGTCTGCCATTACTGAGGCAATCCACCATTACTGAGGCAGACCGCCATTACTGAGGCAGTTCTAACTGTACCTCTGTACACAAAACTGCAAGGAAGTTTACGTAGCAGCTGGGCAGAGCCTGCAGCAGCTCAGCAATGCCTCTGCTGGCAGACTGTGACTAGACCTCCTCCTTGCTGGGCAGGGCATCTCTGAAAAAAGGCAGCAGTACATCAGGAACTTATAAATGAAGCCACACATTCCCAGGACAGACCACCTGGGAAAAGAAGTGGTTATGAGTTCTGCTACAGCAGACTTAAACATACCCGCCCAGCAGCTCTGAATGGAACAATGGAGTTCCTACCACAGCACTTGAGCTCTGATAAGGGACAGACTGCCTCCTCAAGTGGCTCTGCAACCCCCATATATCCAAAGAAGCACCTCATAAAGGAGAGCTCTGGCTGACATCTGGTGGGTACCCTTCTGGGATGAAGATAACAGAAGAAGAAACTGGCAGCAACCTTTACTGTTCCACAGCCGCTGAAGGTGATTTCCAGGCAAGTAAGGTCTGGAGTGGACCTCCAGCAGTTCTGCAGCAGAGGGGCATGACTGTTAGAAGGAAAACAAACAAAAAAACCAGAAAGAAATAGATTCAACATCAACAAAAAGGACATCCGCTCAGAAACCCCATCAGAAAGACATCAACTACAAAGACAACAGATAGATAAATCCACGAAGATGAGAAGAAACCAGTGCATAAAGGATGAAAACACCAAAAGCCAGAATGTCTCTCCTCCTCCAAAGGATCACAACCCCTCACCAGCAAGGAAACAAAGCTGGATGGAGAATGAGTCTGATGAATTGACAGAAACTGGCTTAGAAGGTGGGTAATAACAAACTTCTCTGAGCTAAAAGAAAATTTTCTAATCCAATGCAAAGAAACTAAGAACCTTGAAAAACCATTAGAGGAAATACTAACTAGAATAACCAGCCTAGACAAGGACATAAATGGCTTGATGGAGCTGAAAAACACAGCACGAGAACTTCACGAAGCATACCCAAGTTTCAATACCTGAATCAACCAAGCAGAAGAAAGGATATCAGAGATTGAAGATCAACTCAATTAAATAAAACACAAAGGCAAGATTAGAGAAAAGAGTGAAAAGAAATGAACAAATCCTTCAAGAAATATGGGATTATGTGAAAAGACCTAATCTACGTTTGATAGGTGTCGCTGAATCTGGTGGCAAGAATGAATCCAAACATGAAAATACTCTTCAGGATATTATCCAGGAGAACTTTCCTAACCTAGCAAGGCAGGCCAACATTCAAGTCCAGGAAATACAGAGAACACCACAAAGATATTCCTCAAGAAGAGTAACCCCAAGGCATATAATTGTCAGATTCACCAGGGTTGAAATGAAAAAATGCCAGAGGCAGCCAGAGAGTAAGATTGGGTTACCCATAAAGGAAAGCCCATCAGACTCACAGCAGATCTCTCAGCAGAAACCCTAAAAGCCAGAAGACAGTGGGGGCCAATATTCAACATCCTTAAAGAAAAGAACTTTCAACCTAGAATTTCATATCCAGCCAAACTAAGCTTCATAAGCTTAAGGAGAAATAAAATCCTTTACAGTCAAGTAATTGCCAAGATTTAGTTACCACCAGGCCTACCTTACAAGAGCTCCTGAAAGAAGCACTAAACATGGAAAGGAACAACCAGTACCAGCCACTCCAAAAATGTACCAAATGGTAAAGACCATTGACACA